>JAPYXV010000016.1:1648425-1688683 GCA_028533065.1 Trachops cirrhosus | reverse complement strand
CTTCCACCAGATGGAGATGTTTCCTTGCTTCCTTCCTTCCTTTCTCCTTTCTTTTTCTTTCTTTCTTTTTCTTTCTTTCTTTCTTTTTCTTTCTTTCTTTCTCTTTCTTTCTTTCTTTCTTCCTTTCTTTCTTTCTTTCTTTCTTTCTTTCTTTCTTTCTTTCTTTCTTCTTTCTTTCTTTCTTTCTTTTCTTTCTTTCTTTCCTTTCCTTGTTTTCCTTTTCTTTATTCATTTTTCCTTCTTTTTTCTTTCTTTCTTTGATACAGACCCTAGCTCATGGGGTCCACAACATTGTGGATGAGACATGACAAATTCACACAGACTACTGAGCCTGTGGAGGAAAAGGGATGGCACAGATACTCTCTTGAGAGCACCTCAGCCCTTGCCTTGACAAACTTCTAGTGCTTTTCTTGGCACATTACATAATGGTCCTCATTTACTCTACACAGGTTCACATTTATGTGGTTAGCTTTTACAGAAAATAAAGGAGAGGATGCTAACACATTACAGCAGAAGGATATTTGCCAATGCAAAAGGAAAAGTGGTTGAACTGGTCACATTCATTCTTGGAAGGTTTAGTATGGATTTTAGGAAGTCACTTTAAAGATACGCAGTAAACATTTGCTGCCACAATTCAGGGTGAGGGAGTTTTAGCAAAAAGCAAGTCTCAAAGCAGTCTAGGTAAAATGCAGGCCTAATTCACAATGAGAAAACCTATCTGTGGCCATGGGTTCTGTGGCTTGGGCCTCGCTTTCCACTGGCCCTTCTAAGTGTGAGCTGGACCCACACCACACAGAATGGGTTCCTATATTTCTTTCTCTTTCTTTTTTTTCATTTTATTATATTTTTCTTTTTTTATTCAAGAGTTACACCATAGTGGTGGGCAAGGGAGACAACTATACTTGAACAACAGCAAAAAAAGTAACATAATAAGCTCTGGAGCTCAGAGACAATGGCAGACATATCTAGAAAAAAGTCAGAGGTAAAAAAACAACACCTGAGAAAAATTTTGCCTCGCTGTTCATTAGAATTTTCATTTTAAAAATCTAGTTTATCTTCCTTCTTTTTGTTTATATAGGTTATTGTTATTTCTTTGTTCATTCTTTTCTGATTGTCTTGTGAGGCTTGTTTTTCACTGTGTCATATTGTATCTTTCCTTATTTCTCTTCACTTGTATTTTAAGTAACTCATTTTTCTTACACTTTACTTTATATTCTTTTTTTCTGCTCATATGTTCTCATCATATTACTGTTATTCCAAAGACCATGTAGCACCACTCTCTGGTCTCAATTCATTTTGCCATCTTCCTAACCTTTATTATCATTGTAGTAAACTTATTTGCTGTCACACTACACTGAGTTCCTGTACCTAACTCAATTGCCCCTCCATCAAACCTCACAAAAGTATTCCTCTTCTTAAGTCATGACACATTATTCTGCCCCTTTGATAAGAGTTGTATTTCTTTTGTTCCTTAAATAAACAGGGTCTCTGTTTGACAAAATGCCGTGGTTATTGCTGTATTGCCCCAATGGAATTCATAGTTGTTCACTATTTGGTGGTTCTTTAAACCTCATAGAAAACCCTCCCCCTGTATTATTCTAATTCACCTTCCCATGGCTCCTGATCACTAGAGTGAGAAATCTTATTTCATTTTTAAATTATTTTTATTATTTCCTCTTTCCTGTTCACCCGCAACTGAGGGTTGTGCCCTAATAGGGAATCACACCTGCAGCCCTTTGGTTCACAGCCCACACTCAATTCACTGAGCCACACCAGCCAGGGTCCATTGTCATATATTTTAATATAAATAATCTTTCTTCACCTTTATCAATATTTGTTCAAGTGCAACTGAGGTTGCAGATGCAGTAGGACAGGCCTTGTTGCTGGCTTGCGTTCAGTTGCTTGGCAATACCATTTTGTTAACTTACACATAAACAACAGCATACAAGACAAAGTGGGAGTTATGGCTACCAGTAAACCTGCTAGAGGGGAGAACCCATGACCATTAGAATCTATGAGCAAGTAATGCCTAAGTACAACAGGAAATCCCACTGAGTCACACAGAACTGCAACCACAGAAGACCACCCCATGATGACAGCTGACAAAACAAAACATACTGGATTACAGAAATAACTAAAAAAAGCTATTTAAAATGGGGAAACAAAGAGCCCACAATTGAAAGAAACCCCAATTGAAACAAATGGAAGAAGCCCTAGGAAAATAATTAAATGAATTTGAGGCAAACAATCAGACATCGATTAAAAAAAATTGTTATATGTTCAAGTAATCATGGACAACAAGGAACTGAGTGGGAATTACAACATGAAACAGGAAATAGAAAATATAAACAAAAAACCAGTAATAAATAAAAATGTATAATCTGAAATAAAAAATGCACTAGAATGAATTACAAGCAGGATGGATGAAGCAGAGGACCAAATTAGTGAGCTGCAAGGCAAGGTACAAAGAAATACTCAGGTAGAGCAGCAGCATGGAAATAGACTCAAAAAGTATGAGGAGAGTTTAAGAGAACTACAGTACAACATGAAGCGTAACAAAATTCAAATCATAGGAATATCAAAAGATAAAAAGGAACAAGGGATAGAATATGTGTTTGAAAAAATAATTTTCCTATCATGGAGAGGGGAAAAGTTGTGCATATGCAAAAAGCTCAGAGCTTACCAAGAGAGATGAATCCAAAGAGGCCTACTCTATAACACATCATAATTAAAATGCCAAGGTTTAAAAACCAGCAAGAGGGGAAAAGATAGTAACATACAAGGGAGCTATGACAAGTCTAGCACATGAATTCTTAACAGAAACATTACAACCAGAAGGCAATGACAAAAGTATTCCAAGTAATGAAAGGCAAATGACTATATCCAAGACTATTCTATCCACCAAAATTTTATTTAAAATTAAAGTTGAGATTAGTATTTTCCAAGACAAAAGAATATTAAAAGAATACAAGTCTACCAGACCAGAATTTCAAGATATGCTAACGGGACTGCTTTAAGAAGATGAAGTAAAAGAGTGAGAGAGAAATGAGCACAGGTACAAAGGGGGAAATGTTGATCAATAAATACCAATCTGTAATAACCTTAAATTCAAATAGCTAAACACTCAAATGAAAATTCAAGGGAAGTAGAGTGGATAGAAAAACATGACCTTCACAAATACTGCCTGTAAGAAGCTCACCTCAGAATAAAAGCCCTACACAGACCTAAAATGAAGGGTTGGAAAAATATGCCAAGAAAATGTACTCAAGAAAAAAAAGCTGATGTAGCACTATTTAGACAAAAAATACTTCCACACAAAGGCCATAACAAGAGAAGCAGAAAGACACTACATAATAGTAAAGGGAAGAATATATCAAGAAGATATAAATATTGTAAACACATATGCACCCAACATAAGAAAACCCAAATATATATACAAAAACTTCAATAATATACCAAGAAATTTGAAAACCTGATAAAATGGACAAATTTATGGATATATATAATCTTCTGAAACTGAACCAAGAATAAGCAGCAAGCCCGAGTAGACCAATAAGAGCATGTGAAGTTGAAGCAGTAATCCAGTAACTTCTGGCAGACAAAATCCCTTGACCTGATGGTTCTTAGGAGCATTTTACAAAATATTTAAGGAAGATCTAATCCCTATCTTTCACTGATATGTCCCCTTGAGCAAGGAGAATAAAGGGAAAAATAAAGCATACTTCATCAAAATAAAAAGCTTTTGCATGGCTAAAGAAAACAGCATAAAAACGAAGAGACAAACAACCATATAGAAAAACATACTTGCTGATGATACTTCAGACAAGGATATGATCTCCAAAATATATAAAGAACTCACATAAGTCCACTCCAGGAAGACAAAAACCCCAATTAAAAAATAGGGAATGGACTGGGACACTGCTCCAAGGAAGATATGCACAGGGCCCAGAGACATCGGAAAAGATGCTCAGTATCACTAGCCATCAGAGTAATGCAAATTAAAACCACAATATCACCTCACACTGGTAAGAATGACCATAATAAACAAATCCATGAACAAGTGTTGGAGAGGATGTGAAGAGAGAACCCTAGTGCATTGTTGGTGGCAATGCAGATGGGTGCAGCCACCGAGGAAAACAGTATGGATTTTCCTTAGAAAACTAAAAATGGAATTGCCATTTTATTGAGCAATTCCACTGCTGGGATAATATCCTAGGAACCCTGAAACACCAATCCAAAAGATTTTGTGCATCCCAATGTTCATAGCTGCACAATTTATAATCTCCAAGAGCTAGAAGCAACGTAAGTGCACAGCAGTAAATGAATGGATCAGAAAATTGTGGTAAACTTACATGATAGAAAACTACATAGTAGGGGAGAGAAGAGGTGTGCACCCTTTGTAATAGCATGGATGGAACTGAAGAGCATTATGCTAATTGAAACAAATCAGGTGGTGAAAGACAATTACCATATTATCTCCCCTTTAACTGGAACCTAATCAACAAAACAAACAAAATATAAGCAGATACTTAAAATTAAGAATTGACAGTAGAGGAGGTTGGAGGTCATAATGGGGAGAAAGGAATGTATGAATTTCAGGAACTATAAAGGACACATGGACAAAATCAAAGGAGTGTAAGATCAGGGAAGGGAGTCAGGATTTCTGTGGTAGGGGGAAATGGAGACTTTACTTAAGCAACAATAAAAAATGGCCATCATAAACAGATCAACAACCAAAAAGTTCTGGAGACGATGTGGGAAAAAGGAAATCCTAGTACCCTGTTGGAATTGCAGAGAGGTGCATCCCATGTGGAAAACAGTATGGAATTTCCTCCAAAAACTAAAAATGAAACTGTCATTTGTCCCTGTAATTCCACTGCTAGGATTTTATACACTAAGAATCCTAAAACATCATTTCAGAAGAACCTATGTACCCCAATATCCACACAGGCACTATTTATAGAAACCAAGTGCTGAAAACAGCCTAAAGCCCATTAGTAAATAAATGGATCAAGAAACTGTGGTACATTTACAGAATGGAATGCCATGTAACAGTCAGAAATAAGTAACTCCAATTTGCTACAACATGAATAGAAATGGAGACTATTATGCTAAGTGAATAAGCCAGCTGGTAAACAAATAAATACCGTATTAATTGATCAACAATTAATAAAAAATGAAGATTCATTTATTTGCTCTAATGTTGTACAGTGATTTGTTCTCTTTGTTTTCCAATTCTACCCTGTTATTCCCTTCCTTCTGCTAAGTTAGATATGCTTTCCTTTTTTTCCTTTGAAGTTGAATATTTAGGTATATATTTGAGTTTTTAATTCTGTTTCTTGAGATAGGCCCATAAAATATACAGATTCCTGTTGTTACACATTTTGCTGAATATCAAATATTTTGGTATGATATACCATCACTCTCATTTTTTCTAAATGTTTTTTCTATTTTATTTATTTATTTTTAGATAGAAGGGAAGGAAAGAAGGAAAAGGGGTAGAGAAACATCAGGTGAGAGAGAAAATCAGTTATCATCTGCATGTCTCAGGTCATAACTCACAATCCAGGTATTGGCCCTAAGCAGGAATTAAACTGGCAGTCTTTGGATTTTCAGAATGACACCAAATAACAGAGCCACTTTTCATATCTTTTTATCTTATGATCTACCATTTTTGACCCAGTCATTTTAGTAGTATGCTATTTAATTGCCACACATTAATAAGATATTTGTTTTTTGCATGCAATTTTATTTGGTTTCCAAATATTGTTATTAAGAGAATGTGGGTTGTATAATTTTAAGCTTCTTAAATTTGTAGCTACTTTCATATTTCAACATATGGTTCCTTAATAGGCTTCTTCTTAGGATATACTTTTCTTGTTTCTGGATGACTTGAGAATTTTTTAATTAATTTTTGTATTTATAATATGATGGGTTTGGAGGTCTCTTCCAAATGAATTAACTAGGTGCTCTGTCAGTTTTGGGATTTGAGCAGTAAGGTCTATTTATCAATATAAGTTTCATCATTTGCAAAGGTCTTTTGCTTTCTAATTTCTTTGCCTTTTTCCTATATGCCTATCATTAAATTACTTTTTATTATGGTGTCAGATAATTTTTGTAAAGGTCTTCTTTATGCTCATGTATGGTTTCATTCCTCTGTGACATTTCTAGATTTTTCTCTTTAGTATTACTAAATTGCCCTCTCCACAGGCCATCTCCATTTCTTTCTTTTTCTACAGATTCTTTACTTTTTAAATATTTTATTGTTCAAGTACAGTTATCTGCATTTATCCCTTATCATTCCCCACCTCCCTCCCTTGATTCCACACCCCTTTGATTTTGTCCATGTGTTCTTTATAGTTGTTCCTGTAAACCCTTCCTCCCTTTCCCCTCATTGGTCCCTCTGGTTACTGTTAAATTGTTCTTAATTTCAATAACGCTGGTTATATTTTGCTTGCTTGTTTGTTTTCTTGATTAGGTTCCAGTTTAAGGTGAGATCATATGGTATATGTCTTTTATCACCTGTTTTTTTTCATCTAGCATAATGCTCTTCAGTTCCCTCCATTCTGTTGCAAAGGGTAGGCGCTCCTTCTCTCTTTCTGCTGCATAGAATTCCATCCTGTAAATGTATCATAATTTTCTGGTCCACTCATTTACTGATTGACACTTAGGTTGCTTCCAACTATTGGCTATTATAAGTTGTGCTGTTATGAACATTGGGTTGCACAAAATCTTTTGGATTGGTGTTTCAGGATTCTTAGCAAATAATACTAACAGTGAAATTGCTGGGTCAATAGACATCCATTTTTAGTTTTTTGAGGAAATTCTATACTGTTTTTCACAGTGACTACATCTATCTGCATTTTTCAGTTACAATTCCCCCCATTTTTCTCCCATCACCATCCCCTGCCCTGTGCACCTCTCCTCTTCCACATTTAGATTTCCACCCTTTCTCAATGTCCATGGGTCCTTGATACATGTTCTCTGGTGTGGCCCATCCACTTCTTTACTCATTTATCCTTATAACCATTTCTGTCAGCATTTCTCAGTTTGTATTTATTTCCATGTCTCTGGTTCTATTTTGTGTGTTTGTTTTGTTCATTAGTTTCCATATATATGTGAGACCTATAGTATTTGTCTTTTATTGTCTAGATAATTTCACTTGGCATAATGCTCTTCAGTTCCTTCCATGCTGTTGTGAAGTGTAGAAATTCCTTCTTTCTTTCTACTATGTAGTATTCCCTTGTGTAAATATACTAGTTTTCTCATCTGCTCATTTACTAATTACAGATTGTTTCTTGCGATGGTCTCTTGTAAATAATAGTACTGTGAATATTGGAGGGCATAGGTTCATCTGAATTGGTGTTTCCAGTTTCTCCCAGGAGTGGAATTTGCTGATTTGAACGGCAGTTCCATTTTTTTCCAGGAAATTCCATACTGTTTTCCACAAGGGCTTCACCAACCTGCATTTTCATCAACAGTGTACTAGCATTCATTTTTCTTTACAACCTTACCAGCACTTTTTTGTTGTTGATTTATTAATGATGGCCATTTTGACCAGTGGGAAGTGGTATCTCAGTGTGGTTTTAACTGCTATTTCTCTGATGACTAGTGATGTTAAGCATTTATTCATCTGTTTTAGGGCCCTCTGTATGTCCTTGGAGAAATGTCTGGCCAGGTCTTTGTCCATTATTTAATTGGATTGTCTTCCTGTTATTGAATACGTAAGTTATTTATATATTTTGAGATCAAACCCTTGTCTGAGGTACGATTGCCAAACATATTTTCCCATATGGTTGGTTCCATTTTTCTTTTACTGATGTTTTCTTTAGCTGGGCAGAAGCTTTTTATTTTGATGAAGTCCCACTTGTTTATTTTTCATTTATATCCTTTGCTCTTGGAAACATATTTCTGAAATGTTACTTTATGAAATATCTGAGATTTCCATGCCTATATTCTCTCCTAGGGCTTTTGCAGTGTGGTTACTTGTATTTAAGACTATTTAATCTATCTTGAGCTTGTTTTGTGCAAGGTTAAATTGCTAGTTGAGTTGTTTTTTTGGGGGGTTGTTTTTTTTTTTTTTTTTTTTTTGCATGTAGCTTCCCAGATCTTACAACACCATTTGTTGAACACTCTATTTTAACTTCATTTATGCTTCTACTACCTTTGTTGAATATTAAATGACTGCAGAGACAGGGGTTTATTTCTGGGCTCTCTATTCTGTTCCATTGATCTATGTGTCTGTTTTTATGCGACTAACGGTTTTAGTTAAAGTAGACTTGTTTGATATCAGGAATTGTTGATCCTTCTTAGTTTGTTCTTCCTTCTAGAATTGCTAAGACTACTGAGGTTCATTTATGGTTCATATAAAATTTTGAAATATTTATGCTTTAGCTGTGAAATATGTCATTATTATTTTAATATGGATTGCATTAAATCTACAATTTTCTTTTTTGAGTCACCTCTGGTGATGTCAGATGGTGACCCTGACTGAACTTAAGCAGCTTGTTCTAAACTTCCAGAGATACACAGTCTGTGGCTACTCCTTCAATTGTTAATTTAGTCACTCTGCACTCAACAGTCAGGCTTAAGCACCACAGGTCAGGGTTGAATCCCTCCTGGGGTGGGGCTATTTCTTCCCCTCAGCCTGCTGCCACCTGGAGGAGAATGGTCTGCCTGAGCATGATGGCTGCTGCAAAGAGGGTAACTCAGTACAAGGATCCCCCAGCTACTCTCTCAGTTCTCTCTGGAAAACCTCTCTACAGCCTCTCCTCAGCATTTCTACTCCATTCTATCCCCGCACCCTTTTCCAGGGCCTAGGATAAGTGGCTGCAAATAAAAAGTTATGCATTCACCCTTTTTATTAGTGTAATACAATTTATTTAGAGTTTAAAAGCATGGAAAATTAAACTGTGTATTTCTCAGCAGTAACTGTTGACATTAAAAAGGTAATAATATAATTCAATATAGTGATTATTAGTGGGAATGTGTATAAATACTATCAAAGAGGGGCATATGGCAGAATTTGAGAGTGTTTGGTAAAGATTATTTCTTAAATTATGAAGAGAGTACACAATGTTTGTCATATTATTTTGTTTTTTTGATTCATGAAGTATGTGTTTAGCCATGTATAATGAGCATCCACATTTTTGGCCCAAGCCTCCAAGTGAAAATTTGTTTTAATTTTTTATTGTTCAAGTACAGTTGTCTCCATTTCCCCCCACTGCCATCACCACACCCATCCCCTTCTCACCTTCAATCCTTCCCCCTTTAGCTTATTCCACGTGTCCTTTATACATGGTCCTTGATGACCCCTCTCTTTTTCCTCTTAATATCCTTTCCCCCTCCCCTCTGGTTACTGTTAGTTATTTCCATGTTTCCTGTTATATTTTTCTTATAACCTAAAGGAAGAAAACTCAGAATCACTCAAATTCATGAATATTGAATAGCATGTTATTAAACAATGAATGGGTTAATACTGAGATCAAGGAATAAATGAAAAGTATTTCTGGAAATGAGAACAAACACACAACAATCCAAAACTTATGGGACAGAGTGAAGGCCATCCCAAAGGGGAAGTTCATAGCAATACAGACCAACCTGAAAAGGACAGAAACAGTTAAATAAATTACCTTACCATACATCTTCAAGAAATTGAGTTGTGTTCACTCTTTGAATGACTGTTTGCATCTCCAGTCATACATCTCTGATATACAACCCTGGAGCTTTTGCAGCTGGATATTATGTGTACCTTTTTGGCTCTAGTGTTCTGGGCTGGGGATCCCAGGTTTGGGTGTGCAAAGTTTGAGAATACTTATTGCAGAAACAGAGAAGCCAACCTACATTTCATAGCAGAAAAAAGGTAGTATATGAAGTACTTATAGGATGATGCATAATACAACATTTTACAATCATGTTTACCTAAAATATTTATGTGGTGGGAAATAATCATGATGTACATGGACTTTAAAAATAGCAAAAGTGTGGTAACAATCTTGGATAAATTTCGAGAAGCACACACTTACCAGGATTAAATCACAAAGAAATAGAAAAATCAGATTAGACCTATAGCTAATAAACACATTTAATCATTAATCAAAAATCAAATCAAGTAGAACATGAAGAAAATACTTGAGAACAAAGAGGATTCTTTAAAGATAGGATTTTATGGTAGAAATTATAGTTGAATTTTATACATAGTTTAACCTAGATTTCTCAATGATTTTTTTGAATGCCTAATTAAGTTATTTAAGCTTAATTGTTAGAAAAATGAAGGAATGTCACAAATGCTCATAAGTCATTCTCCATATGTCCTCGGATGATCCTGTGCAAATTACTGCTCTTCTAATTAGGTCTGATAAACATGAACAGGGATAAATATATTTACATTTGTTTATCGTGATACTTTATTTTCTGTTATACTTAATTATAACAACTTCCTGGCTTATCAACAATTAATTTAAAAATAATTAGTTGCCCTGGATGTTGCACCTCATTTAGTTGATATATCATCTCATAGGCAATAAGGTCACAGTTTCAATTCCTGGTCAGGGCACATACCTAGATTGTAGGTTTGATCCCTGGTCAGGACAAGTGACAGAAGGCAACCAGTCTGTGCTTTCCCCATATTTCTCTTTCTCTCTCTCTCCCTGCCTTCCTCTCTCTCTCAAAAAATGAAAAAATTCACTTAGGAAAGTAATAAAAATTAGCCCATTCTATTCTGAAAATAGCTTGGGAGAATAAGGAAAGTATAAACACTCCACACAGTGAAACTTTCCCTCAGGTACACTTCATGAAATCAACCTACTGAAGGATAGTTCCAGTGATAATAATACAAAATAGCTGAAAGGACCTTGAATTTGAACCAAAGCATTGGTTCTTCTTGGATTGCTCATTTGCCAATTCACCCTGAAGATTTTGAACATGTCAGCCCCATAATCACATAAGTAAACTCTTTAGAGAAAATTACTTTCTCTATACCTTTGATCATATTGGTCGTGCTCTTCTGGAGAACACTACCCATTTAGTGGCTTATAAGTAAGAAATTAGATAGAAAATAGATTCAGATGAGTAAATTTTCAGAGGCAGCGAATTCCTTGGTAAGGGAGGAAAAGAGCTTGGTAAATTCTTATCTATGTGACTGGGATAATGAAACTGTCTCAAATTACAGTCAATATGAAGGGGTGTGTAGTTAAAAGGGAATCAACTCAGTTGTGACATTTTCACTTTAGGTTTTTGTGGTCCACTCAAAATATCAAAGAATCGTATGTACTATGGACATAAATTAAACATATGAACAGATAATACAATATAGGTACTAGTAGAACAGCAGTAATAACTGAAAGCATGGCAATAGAAGATAGACCAAATAAAAGGACAGTTTTGTTTTTCTTTTTTGTTTGTTTTGTTTTGTTTAAATGAGACAGAGGCAGACCTTGCTAAGTGGCTCAGTTAGTTGGAACCTCTTCTTGTACACAGAAAGTGTGTGGATTTGATTCCCAATTACAGGACTTGCCAAGGTTGCAATTTTGATCCCTGGTTAGATCACAGATGTAAGTTGTGTGTACATAAAGAAGACAACTAATTGGTGTTTTTCTCACATCCATACTTTTCTCTTTCTCTCTCTCTCTCTCCTCCCATTCCTTTCCTCTAAAATCAAGCACCATGTGCTCCAGTGAGGATTTAACCTGTAAATGAGTCAAATCAAGGCCAATACAGTCTAATGTGTGTATTTGTGATTGGGCAGGAGTTCTCCAGGAAATTCTGCTCCCAGATCACCAACCTGGGCCTGCTCGAAGCAAAGTTCCCCAGCGGCACCACTGGTGGCACCACTGTTAGCACCAAGATGGACATCCTTCCAGTTTGGTGAGACACGTGAATCTGAGTCATGGGAGATAACAGAAACTGGTCGGAGCAATCAGGGAGATTTCCTTCATTGGTAGTGGGTGTTGGATGACCTCCAGCAGCTCAAGCCATTCCTAAAGGTCTGGCAGGAGCTTGGGGATATCCCAGGATGGGGAATATTCCAGCAACTCCTGGGCTCCCTGGAGGTAGGGACTTGGGCTCCTGTTCCTCCTGCCTGGGGCAGAGGTCCTCTGATCCAGGAGACACAGAACTGAATTCTAGGAGACCAGGGAAACTAGTCCAACAACCTATGCCAGCACTGACCAGCTGTGTGACAGAGATGACCCTCAGTGGCTGGGTGAAGGAGAAGGGACCATAGTGGGGACTGGTCAGGGTGGTTTATTAACTATATGTCAGTATGTCCGCACCACAACCTCATAGGGCTTATTGGTAATCTACCTGGGGAAGGGGCACTTTAGGACTCTGTTCCCCTGAGACTGTTTACTCAGTTGCAGCCTCACTGCAGCTGGTGCGGACACAAGGCTCACCCCTGCCTTCTCTCCATTCCCAGGGCAGAGTCATGGAGCCAGTCAGCAGCCAGCTGACCACAATTTACCACATTGCTGGACACTGCACCAGGGCTCCTGGCCCAGGGGCTCTGCCTCCATCTGTCCAGCCCAAGGATCACAGGACATGGTGGACTGGAGTGAGGAAAATATAGGAGGTCTGGGCAGGACTGTAGTCCAGACTACCTGCCCTGAACACAGGACCTGCCTGAAGTCTGTCCTGTGACAGGAGCAAGAGGGGGCTCCCAGCCAAGGACTGTGACCTAAGACCTGAGAGGAGAGCCCCAACCCCCGCTGACTCCTGATTCCTGGGCTGTGCTGTCCCAGCCCAGCCAGGGTAGATTCAAACCCTGAGGGCTGGGCAGGCTAAGACCTGAGGAGGTACCTGAAAGGTTTTGCTGTCATCAGGAAGCATGATGAGCTCTTTGTTTTTGTTTTCTTTTCCTCATGACACCATAGTGACCCCTTTTAAAGATGGGGAGCTGGGGCACCGAGGCAAGGGACAGTTCACATCCTGCCTGGTTGTGCCCAGCTCCTAACAGGCCTGACTCCTACACTATGCTCACCTGGTGTGGTGAGGCAGGGAGGTCCATCTGAGGCTGGCATTGGCACTCGGTTGGCCCTATGAGCAGGGCACAGATGCTCCATCTTGAGGGACTCCGGCTCTGCTGGAGATGGAAGTGGGGAGCTGATCCCTACAGGTTCATGTCTTAAAGGACTTATGGTATGGAGCTTGTTCCTCCCCACATTCTGCCCCTCCAAAAAGCTGGGAGCCCAAATGCCATCTGAGGGTCATCCTTGTCTTAGAAAACCACTTGGAGTCACCTGGGGATCACATGGATCCATTCCCCAGCCCCTAAATGCTGGTATGTCATATTATCTGTGACCACAGTGCCAACACACTTGCAGGCACAGATGGTGGGACCAGGTGGTCTGAGTCCAACTTCAGTGGGGTTGTCAGTGCATTGAGAGGAGGGAGTCACCCAAAAGCCACACACAGTATATTTTAACAGAAGTCCAGGTTACAGAAAAATATGAATACTAACATCCATGTTATGTTTTTGCAAGTGTCTATATAAGCATACTTATAAATACAAAAAATCTGGGAAAATGTAGGACACCTATAGTTATTATTGCTAAAGGGGTAGATTGTTGAATGTTTCCCCTTCCTGCTCCCCTGTTTAGTGAAATGGCTTCTTCAGCACCCCAGTCCCTAGGGTTCATCCTGAATCAGGCTGCAATGGTAGCTGTGACTTAGGAGTGTAGAGGACCAGAGAGCCCAGCAGAGGTACACCTTATCCCCTTCTACCCTGCTCAGCTTCACTGACAATGACTCCTGCTGCCAGGCCAGATAAAGGTGGGCACCTAAAAGCTGGCCTTTGATACCAAGGACCACTGGAACAGAAGTGGGCAGGAGAGCTTCTACCCATATAGAAAGGACCATGTAGAAGGGAGAGACATGGTGTGGCTGGGACCATGGAGAGGCCTTCGATTGACAGTCACCCCAAGGTCCTGCAGTGGGCAGTAGCCCTCCCTCATGTCTCGGGCCACTGGTGGGCAGTGAATTCGCCTGCATTGAGATCCCCTGAGAAAGGTGTCCCTGCCCTTCCCTGTCCTTCCCATGGGGCCAGACTGTGACAGGCAGGGTTGAAGGTGACTCAGTTCCTATGGACATAGGTGGACACTGAGTACCATCCATCTCACTGGGCCTAACCTTGATGCATCCCCCTTACCTGGCCCCATTCAGGGTGAACCACTTGAGAAGCCATGAAGTCCCAGGGCTTCCCTCAAGCTGAGCCCTTTCTCTAGAGAGGATTCAGCCTTACCCATGGCACTCTCTAGGTTTCCAGTTCACCATCAGGCTCTGGGTGTCTTGGGGCTCCAGCTTCCAGCATTAAACTGGCCCTGATCCACAGTGTGGGCTTCTGGGGTCTCCCTTGGAGTGTTGGGGTCAGGCCCTCATCTCTCTCCTGGTACCTTCTATTCTCAGGTAATTTCCACCATCACAGATGAGATCCACAGGTTCCACATACCCCTGCTGCTGAATCCATGGTCTTACAAGTACCAATGGAGTTGACCACCCACTGGCATCCAAACACTTATGCCACCACCATGGGGTCTGTGGCCCCCATGCTCCCCAGTGGGGTTCATGCTCCTGGGGGAGCCTGAGGCCCCACTTGCTGTGGGAAGTTCTGGACTGCTGTTCCCCAGTGTGAGCTGTGACTCCAGCATTGAAAAGCTCAGCCTGGCATCTATGGGCTGCTGTGTTCACTGGGAAAGCCCCACTAGTTCTGCCCAGCCTTAAGTGGAAAGGGGCCATTCACACAGCTCAGATGGATTCACACACATGTGGCCCTGGAACTGTTCTGATTCTGCTATGCAATAGGACACACAGAAAAAAGTAAAATGCCTTTGTTTGCTGATATGACATATCCAAAACACACCTTCTGCCCATGGAATGTAAAGGGAGTATGATGCATGTAGAAGTCCTGGTCTATATTGGAGTGACTGTGAGTCCCACAGGGACCTGAGCCAGGGTATGCCCCATCACAGATCTTGAAGCCCACAATGTACTGGGGCAACCTGAAAGCCAGGAGCTAGTGTGCAGCAGGTTGTTGTGGCTTGTAGGGATGGAGTAAAGTAGCAGGTCAGGGCCACAGCAATGCTCACCCACAGATCATTGCAACATCAAGATTGACACTCACTCAGGAGAATGGGCTCTGTGGAGAGTGGAAGAAGCTGGAAACCACAGAGAAGCCTGGTGGAAGTGCAGGTGGTTCCTATCCAACCCAGAAGAGTGCATGTCTAGGCAAGGATGCTGCTCATGCCATGGATTTAGTTTGTTTCTCCACAGGAAAACGGATTTTTTTAAATGATGAATTTCATCAGATGTCTGCAAGAGTTGGAGGAGGTGATGCCGGAGAAATGCTGGTTGCAGGCCTTTACTCAGGGCAAAAGCTGCTAAGGGAACTTATCTTCACCATCATCAAGAAGTGTTTTGGGGCTTGGACCCTCCAGAGAGTGTGAGGTGAGGCAAAGCTTCAGACGAATCTGGGAGGCTGTGCCTGACTCTCATTCTTTGTTGGAGTATGTGTTCCTGAAAATCAAGTACAACTTATGGAAATCCTCCCAAGAGTCGTACAGACCAGTAGATGATTCCAATTTTGTGTATGCAAGTACCAAGATTTCAGGAAAGCCAAAGGAAGGATGTAGAAAGACAGGTGAGGCTGGGGAGGACCAAATACAATGGCACTGCATGCCCCTTGTGGCTGCATACCCCAGGATTTGTGTGTGACAGAGCCAGTGGAAATACCCAGGAATGGATTCATACATACATACATGCATACATACACACACATATATTAATATCAAGGATCACACTTCAATTTTCCATATGTTCATATTTCTATTTAGGTGGATAACATAAAATGTAATATATGCAAGATTGTGAACATTCTTGTTAAGGTTATTATTAGGCATTGTATGATTTTGTTACTGTTTTCTCTCATTAAGTATGTCTTTAGCCCAATGTTTGTCACATAAAGATATGTATGTATATATGGTATTAACCCCCAGACCACTTTGTGCTGGCACTCTACAACAGACAGGAGCTGACATGGACATTGAAAGGACCCCTTAAGTGGACTTTGTGGAGAGAGCGAAAGAGCCCAACAATGAGAAAAGCAGCAATGGCACTCACTGTAAAAATCCAGCGGTTGGACAGCCATGGAGTCAGAACAGCAGGATCTGCATGTCCACCTCACAGATTCAATGCAGAAACAGGTCATTGTTTATGAGGTGCAGAACAAGAGGGGCCAGGGGTAGTGGACACAAGATATTATGTGTCCACTATAGGGCTCTAGGGCTATAGCAGGACAAGTTGTGGCAATAGAAATGAGATACCCTCAGATGCTCTAGTCATTGACAGATTCTAAAAGTTTTCCTAAAGTGCCATCAGAAGTGTTTGAAAAATGCAGGCAACCCTACAGATATGCGGAGATTGCAGATTGCTGTCAATCTGAGTAAATGTGGATGGCCACCTGCTTGCCCTGTCTCCCAACATGCTTGTGCACAACTACAAACCCAGGTGGTAACCCATCAGAAGGCATTCTTCAAGGCCTCAGTTCCAGTAAAGTCTGGACCACAGGGACAGCGAACGTGATCATAACTTGAAGACTTCTTTGATCATCAATAGGCTCTTTCGGGTCCACGCTGGTGTGGAGCAAGCTCGTAATTCCAATGCCATCTGAGTTCAGATCCTGCTGAGGCACATTTCTGGTATCATAGAATATGCCCTTCTGTCCTACAAGTCCAAACATGTCTTACAAGGTGCTCCTGACCTTTTGTCTACAACACAGATGACCAGAGACTCTTCTCGGCCTCCCACCTGCACCAGTGCCAGAAGGAATGGACTCCAAGCTACATCTGGCCTTGTAGTCCTGTCCACATGAGAGACCTTTGTTTACCTGTCATTCCACCCAGCATTCAAGGGCGGACTTAGGGGACACAGCATGTTCATTACACTGAGACATGTTGGTGGAGACAGTATCTTCTAATATATTGGCAGCTGTCAAAATGGTACAGAACAGCTTGCTTAAAGTTTATTAAACTATTGAGAACCAACAGTCCACTTGGTCATGAACAATCCTACTTTTTTCACTGAACTTTTTTCATATTTCCTAAAGAATAGGAAAAACAAAGTGATGCCTATTTTGTATTAAGTTTCTGACTTTGTGTTGGCTCTTTCTGGTACTTCTCAGGTATTGTGAGAAACTTTGTGGATATCTCCATGTTGCTTTTCATGAAACACAGATGGAAAATGCCTCCAAATAGTTTGGTTCCTGACATTCCGAAAGGTTGTGTATCTGTATAAAGTGAAATGCATTTTCCTGGTAAACAAAGAGGGCCAAAAAGGCAGGGGCCATAGAACCAGAAGAGAGAATGAATATATGATTGGAATTTGGGGTGCCAGGGAGGAAGGAGGGGATATTTTACCATTGCTTACCTTCATCTAAATGAAATGGAACTTTTTAACTTTTTGTAGCTGGAAATCATAACTTTGGATTGAATTCCCTTGCCTTCAACAAGCACACTGACAGAGGGCAATAGTACTGCTGTCTGTTGGTTAAAATATTCTCCCATTGCTAGAGCTTGTAGTCCTGCTCAGTGATAATTTGTGTAGTCCTCTATGTAACTGTATACTTAGGACATGCTAAGGTTGTTTCTTGTACCAGAAATAATCCTTTTGACTTCTGGATCCTTCTTCCTTAATGTGTGTTGCATGTGTTTATAAAATCATCATACTTTTTACATTTCTTTTGCCAAAGTTGTAAAATATTTATATCTTGTCTTGACTTTTTTCTTGATCCAATTAAATATTTGAAAAAGTTTTATTCCTTACATTTCCTTTAAGGAACACTATGCTCTCATGCAACACTTTCCCATGAACACTTACTGTTGCTAAATATCTTTGTTTTGTAATATGTCAATTACAAATATTTCCTTTCTCTTTGAAATTTTGTACATTGCCTTCCTACCATTCTCTTTTCCCTTTATTCATCCACATTAATTTTAGATAATGCCTGATATTTTGAAACTGGGCATTAAGACTCTTTGATGTGTTTCATTTAAATGAATCAATGTCTTTGCCTTCCATTTGTACCTAAAATTTTCGCTTGTTCAGACTTCCCATTTTTTTTATTTTGAGGAAAAATTCATTTTTTAAATTTATATTATTTTGTTTTCTGGCCAAACACTTTTCAAAAAATGTTACTGAGTAATCAAAACAATTGTGGTACCCAGCTGTGATGACAACTAGTAGATTCTGTGTGTGTGGAATGGCCATAAGGAGGCAATGGCATTTGGGGCTATGTCCTTATTTTAAGTTATTGTAGAATGTTAAAGGCCATTTTGCCTGCCACCCATGACTTCTGCTACATAAATGAACTGTGTTTACCAGAAAAATTCTGAGGCATAAAGTTTAAAATAAGATTTACCTCTGATGTTTAAAAACAAAAATTCCCTTGACTGATCATTCTCTATTAGGCTTTTACTTCCAAGCAAAGTGTAGTCTGAGTTCCAGCAGGGACTCTATCTGTATTTTCAGAGATGTAGAGGTCTTTGACTTTCTCAGAGGTTTCTGAAGAGCAAACTGTATGTGGAAGAACTAAAGCAAAGTAATGCCTTGAAACTTTAAATAACAACATAGAAAACCTTGAAGATGGCTAAAAGTACATAAAGAACTTTCTTGGTAGTGGGACAAGAAAACGTCACCAAATAAGGGGATGTCCCAAGGACAATGAGTTATGGGAAAGAGTAAAGCAAAAGAGTGCCTCAGCTGAATGAGAGGAGTAGATAACAAAACAAAATGGTGATTTACCCCAGCACACCTAATTGCTGCTCTACATTCAATAGAGAGTATGAACTCAATTTGTAGGGCGGGGGACTCATTTTGCCTAGCTCCTACCCCATTACAGGGCTTGACACCAGTACATTTCTCAGGCCATTTTCATTCCTTTCTATGATTTGAAAATAATAAGAAAGTTCCAAACTTTCCTTGGATGGAAATTTATTTCCCAGTTCTCTTTTTAACCCCAGGTTGAAAACCAGAAGAAAAAATAAATAATTACGTTAAAGGGAAAAGGTCTGTTTTCAAGCTTTATTTTGAACTCACAAAGGCCCAAAGTGTTGTTAAGTCTCAGCTGGAACTCCAAGTCTAAAACCATCTTGATTGAAATGATATCCTCAAAGTTAAATAAGAGAACTCACCCCCAATTGCCAGTTTTAATTTACTTTCCCAAGTCCTCTGTGGTCCCCATGAGGCCCCATCTAACTTACCCATACAATCCTGCTGCTATATCCCAACCAGGATGAATTTATATGCAAGGTGCAACAGGTCTCCTGACTCAGGGCAAGGAATAAGGGAGGGGAGGAGATGGAAGAGGTAGATAGAAGGTGAGGAAAAGTGGTGTCTGAGAAGGGCTCTGGAAAATTGCCAGTTGATGATGACTTCAGGACCACAGTGAGGTATGGGTTGAGTAGCCATGCTAAGTGAGGGCAGCCTGGCTGATGTGTTGCATGGGGTGTGGATAGGCTTACTTGGGCTTGGAGAATGTGGACTAATAGCTGTCTCTCTTTGGAGCTAGCTGAAAAGACAAGGGTATCTTCAAGGAGGATGATTTCAGGCCTATGTAAGGGAGTCATTCATTCAGTAAATATAGATTAATAATTTGCGGATATCAGGTACAGGGATAGGCACATATGTTAGGGTACATGTTGGCAAACAATACTGATGTGACTTCATAGAGCTCACTGTTTATATGGGTGGACAGACACTAAGAAAATAAATACATTTTAATATAATGTAGAGCAATGCAATGAAGGGAAAAGCAGAATGCCATGGCAGAAAAATGAATGATCAGGGAAAGTCTCTCTTTGAACAAGCAGCATGGAAGCTAAGACCTAAAGAAATGGGGGGGGGGAATGGGCATCTCTCACAGATTGGGTAGGTGACCTAGGCTGAGAGGACACTTGAGAAAAGGTCAGGAGACAAAGCATATCTGACACCTTAGGAGACTAAGTAACACTGTGATGAACCACAGTAGGCACCTGAGGATCACTACTTCTTTGCATTGATCACAAATCATTCTTTAGTAACTTTCATAATGTCACTTAGAAGCAATAATCTTACTCCTTTAGATTCCAGAATTTACCATCTAGTATTTTCTTCTTTAAAAAACAATGGATGTTTACAGTAAGTTTCTCAGATTACCCACACCAGGCACATCATCACTTACAAAATACTTCTGACCTGAACTCATGTATAATGCTGATTTCTGTTGTTTTATTTGATTATTAATGAACATACAACCAACAAAAATAATTTTCCAGCTGCTCATATTTCCTCATAACTTCTTCCAAACTTTAACTATTTTTCATCTTTTATGCAGATAAAGTAACATAATTTTATCACTGTATGATAATTTTACCATGACAACTCATAATTATAAACTTAAAATTATTTCAAATAATACACTTTAGTAAAGTCAAGGTTAACTACCATTCAGAAATAAATATCATTCATATATAAAAAGAGTGGATTTAAATTGCAATCAAATAAATGAACCAATAGCAACAAACTGATCACATGCTTGGGAATCAACTTAACAGGAAAATTGACAATCTTCATGGACAACATTTTTAAATGATAACCACACAAAGAATAAAAAAATAAATAAATAAACCAGCCCTGACTGCTATGGCTCAGTGGATTGAGTGCTGGCCTGCAAACCAAAAGGCTGCTGAATCGATTCCCTTCAGGCTACATGCCTGAGTCGTGAGCCAGGCCCCCAGTAGGGGGTATATAAGAGGCAACCACACATTGATGTTTCTCTTTTTCTTTTTTCCCTTCCCTCTGTGTAAAACTGAATAAATAGAATCTTTTTTAAAAAATAAGTTCTTAGAAAAATAATATATGAACATAAATTTTCCATAGTTATTTACATATTTTATAAGATCTAAATTGAATTATTACTTTTTTAAAGCTAACACAATCTTGTTTTAAGTGAACTTGTTAAAATAGAGAATTGAAAACAAAATTCTATAAAAACAAAGTAATATTTGGAAGATACCCCAACAAGATATAAAAATGTTATAATAATAGTGAGGGAAGATGGTGGTGAGATGGGTGGGAGCAGAGTCCTCCTCCCCCTGAGAACAGGTGAAATACCTATCCAATCTTCTGAGGAGCAGAGTGAACAGCCAACAGTTTCCCAGCACATGTGAAGACTGGAGACTAACCCTGGGACAAACATGGGGACCAGAGTGCCCACAGCCCCAGGCCTGGTGTCCACTGGGTCTGCTGAAGGATTCTTGGGAGAGAGCCAGATCAACAGCTCTCTCCCCTGCCAAGCAAGGTTTGAGCAGCACCAGGATGGACCCAGATGCTTGATGTCACAGGGGAAGAATAAGGACAAAGTGCAAACACACAGGGGTGGTATGCACCTAATGAGACTGTGGATGCTGGCTGGGAAGAGTTGGGCAGTGATGGACCCTGACCAAGGTAGTTGCCACTCTTTTTGGAGAGTTGGGCTGTGTGAGAGGCCAGGTGCTTGTTACTCAGAACAAATGAACAAGAGTTGGAGGACTCTTGAATAGGAGAAATTTTTCAAAATAAAAGAAAAAAAGAAGCACTGAGTGGCTGCCTAGGGAATTGTCCTGCAACAGCCGCCCCAGCCTCCTGCACCCCTATCCCCATAGCCACAGCAGCTACACTCCTGCTGCAGCAGCAGAGGCCAAGAGCTCATTCCCACATCCCCAGGGGGTGGGACACAACCAAACCTTTGGCCCAGCAGCTGCCAATCCCACCCCAGCAGTGGAGGTTGAGGGCCCATGCCTGCAGGCATCCCCAGGGAAGCACATACCTGACCCTATGGCCCTCCAGGATGGAGCAAGCCTGACCCTGCTGCCCAGAGGCACTTCTCACCCAACCTCAGTTCTCTGGGTACAGCAGCAGAGGAGGCATGCCCCTGCATCCACACAGAAGCCACGTGGCACTCCAGCTCTACAGGGCTAACTGGTTTCTAAGAGGAAGGTGGAGATACCCCACAGAGGACAGCTGCAGGGCTTGGGGAGTCAGGAATCCCTAGACTTAATTCAGTGGGGGGTGCTGAACTACCCTGAAGAGACCCTGAGAGTCCCTAGCATCTAGGACAGCAAAGTCCAAGAAAGTGGTGTATGAGTTGTCCCTAATTGGTACACCTCAAGGACAGTGCAACTGGCACACTGAAGGCATACACTGGGTGCAAAAGGGCACTGGAGGCCTGGCAGTGAACTGAGGAACTGGCTGGAGGTTGAGCAACCATGAAGAGTGTGGCTTAGGAAGGGAGAAAAGCAAAACCAAGTGCCCCTCAGCCTGCTGCAGCCAGGAAGACCAGTAGAACTGGCTTGGCCAGCTTAGATCCAACAGGAGGCTTTTTTAAAATCCCCTTTTCCTTTCTTTCTGTTTTTCTTCCTTCTTCCTTCCTCCTTTTTTAAAAATTCCCACAAGTGATACAATAACCTGGAGCTGTGAAAGGACCAGAAATAGATCCAAAGAGGGGTCATCCCAACAACTGAGACAGTGAGACAAATTCCACTTTGCTACTCCAGAGAATGTGCAAGTTATTACATATATGTATTATTATTATTTTTCATTATTCTTACATCTTTTATTTTATTAGTATTTTTTATTTATCTTCTTTCTGTTTAGTCTTCTTCACTTGGTTTGTGAAATTGCATTGTATGACTGATTTCTCTTATTTTCTCTTCCATAATGTATTTTTAATTTTCCATCTTTCACTCACTTGTGTTCCAATAGCTCTAGGTTCTATACTTCCTATTCTTGTTATTCAGATCATGTATATTCTGCCATATGATTGTTGCTCCATTAGTACTGTAAATAATTGCTGTTCTATACAATTGCACACAGCAATCCTCCTGGACCTTAGCTCACTTCACTGTTTCCTGAACTTTATTACTGTCACAGTTAACTGTATTCTCTCACACACTACACCTATTTTCTATCCTTTACTTTCACTTTACCTCTTAATCTGATCTCCCACAAGCTCACTGCTTTCTAGATCCAACTCCCAATCCTTCCCCCCCACCCCATAAGAGTCTTATTTCCCCACCTTTCTAAAAAGTGCCTAGTTGGGTGAAATATCATGGTTAACACTATCCATAACCAAAGGATCTCAACCTCTTCTCTGTAAGCTGGTATTTTAAATGCCATAGAACGCACTCTCACTATCTTAAAGCATTTTGCCTTCCCTCTCCAACTGATCACAGAAAAAAGAGTAGGTGGGAGCTGTGAACACCAGTATACCTGCTGGAAAAGGAAGCCCACCAACAAAGGAACCACCAAGAGATAAGAACAGAAGGTGAAGGAGGGTGTGGATGCCACACAGAACCCAACCCAGGACCAATCTGAAAACACAACTAAATGGTGAAGAAATTACTCAGAACAAACAAATGAACAAGAGTGAGAGAAGCCTCAAAACATCATACAGAAAGAAGAACCAGCTAAAACACAACCTGTCCACACCTGCACAGCAGAATATAAGACATGGTGGACAGAGTGACCCTCAGTTAACCAGATGAAGGAAAGGGCCTACCAAAGAATGACCCCAAAACAATCAAAACCCAAAGACATACAGAGAGCCAACCTAAACAACATCCCAAGACCAGCAAGATCAGGATATCCAGGAGACTGCACCACTGACTCTCACAGGTTTTTACCATAGAGGATCACAACACAAACCCAGGGAAGTCAGAACAGATCTATTTAAGAAGCAGAGGCTAACAAGAAAAGTCTCACAAACAGTGGGAAGACAAAGAAACAATCCCCAAAGGAAAGAAAAGGAGGAAGCCTCAGAAAGAATGCTACATAAAAGAAAGGCAAGACAACTGTCAGATATTGAGTTCAAAGCAATGGTTATCACGAAGCTCAATGAGCTCACACAGAATTACCAAAAACTACAGGGAACTACAATAAACTCACTGAAAAGTGTAAAAACATGAAAAAGGAAATCAAGGGCCAAGAGGACATGAAGAATACAATTTCCAAACTAAAGAACACAGTAGAAGCAATAAAAAGAATTCTAGATGAAGCAGAGCATCTGATCAGCTAGCTGGAGAACAAGGTAGAAAAAGACACCCAGATAAAGCAACAAAAGAACAAGAGACTCAGAAAGAATGCGCAGGTGGTAAGAGAGCTGCAAGACAACATCAAATGTAATATCTGTATGATAGGGATACCAGAAGGAGCAGAAGAAAAGCAAGGGATAGAAAACCTGTTTGAAAAAATAATGATGGAAAACTTCCCTAATTGGATGAGAGAAAAAGCCACACAAATCCAGGAAACATAGAGTCCCAATCAACAGCAACTGAAAGAGGATCATGTCAAGACACATCATAATTAAAATGGCAAAATTCCAAGACAAAGAGAGAATTTTAAAGGCAGGAAGGGAGAAACAGGAAGCAACATACAAGGGAGACCCGATAAGACTACCAGCTGACTTCTTGAATGGAAACACTCCAAGCCAGAAAGGAATGGCAAGAAATATTCCAAGTAATGAAAATCAGAAGCCTGCAAACCAAGACTCTTTTACCCAATAAGGCTCTCAATTAAAATGTAAGGTCAAATAAAGACCTTTCCAGACAAAAGAAGTCTCAAAGAATATACCTTCTCCAAACCAGCTCTAGAAAAGATGCTATAGGGCATGCTTAAAGAACAAGAAGAAAAACAGTGAAAGACAGAGGAACACATGTATGAAAAATGGCTATGAATAAGTACCTCTCAATAATCTTTAACATAAATGGATTAGATGCCCCAATCAAAAGGCACAGAGTAGCTGAATGGATAAGAAATCATGACCCACACATATGTCTCCTACAATAGACCCACCGCAGAACAAACACCTACACAAACTGAAAGTGATGGGCTGGAAACAAATTTTCCAAGCAAATGAACAGGAAAAAGAAAACTGGGCTAGCAATACTCATATCAGACAAAATACACTTCATAAAGAAGAGCTGTAAAAAGACCCAAAGGTCACTCATAATACTCAAAAGAAGAATCCATCATTAAGACATAAATATTGTAAATATATATGCCCCAAGTAAGACACCCAAGTACATAAAGAAAATTTTGGAGGACTTCAAGAAAGATGTTGACAGCAACATAATTATAGGAGGGACTTTTAACACCCCACTGCCAAAAATGGACAGATCTTCCAAACAAAATATCAACAAAGATACTGTGGCATTGAACAATGCTCTAGATCAAATGGGCTTAACTGATATATGTAGAGCCTTTTATCCCAAAGAAACAAAAAAAAACATATTCTTTTTAAATGCACATGGAACATTTTCAAAGATAGTCCACATGATAAGGCACAAAGCAAGCCTCAACAAATTCAAGAAAATTGAAATCATATCTTTTTTTTATCCAACTGAAAGGGACTGAAACTAGAAACCAACTTCAAGGAAAAAACCCCAAAACACTCAAAGTCATGAAGATTGAATAGCATGCTATTAGACAATGAATGGAACTTCCTCAGAAAACTAAAAATGGATCTTCCTTTTGATCCAGTAATTCCACTGCTGGGACTATATCCTAAGAACCCTGAAACACCAATCCAAAAGAACGTATGCACCCCAATGTTCATAGCAGCACAATTTATAATAGCCAAGAGCTGGAAGCAACCTAGGCGTCCATCAGTAAATGAATGGATCAAAAAACTATGGTACATTTACACAATGGAATACTATGCAGCAGAAAGAAAGAAGGAGCTCATACCCTTTGCAACATCAAAGATGGAGCTGGAAAGCATTATGCTAAGTGAAATAAACCAGGCAGTGAAAGACAAATACTATATGATCTCACCATTAACAGGAACCTAAACAACAAAACAAAGAAACAAGCAAAATATAGCCAAAGACAATGAAACAGAGGACAGGTTGACAGTGATCAGAGGGGAGGGAATTTCAGGGGAGAAGGGAAGGGTTTACAGGAAAAAATATAGAGGACACATGGACAAAACTAGGGGGGTTGGAAATGGGAGGTAGGAGGGGACAGATGGGTTGGTACGATGAAATGGGAATAAAGGATAGAAACTGTACTGAATAATGACTAAAATATTTTTTTAAGAAAACAATGAATGGGTCAAAATGAGATTAGGGAAGAAATCAAAAAGTTTCTAGAAACAAACAAAAATGAACTCACAACAGCCCAAAACTTATGGGACACAGCAAAGGCAGCCCTGAGAGGGACGTTCATAGTGATACAGGCATACCTAAAAAAGAAACATTTCAACCAAACAACCTAACTCTATGCCTACCAGAACCCGAGGAACAACAACAAAGACAGCACAGAGCAAATAGAAGGAAGGAAATAACCGAGATCAGAGCAGAATTAAATGACATGGATACTAAAAGCACAATTCTAAGGATCAAAAAAACCAGGATCTAGTTCTTTGAAAAAATAAACAAAATTGACAAGACTTTAAGCAGGTTCATCAGGAAAAAAAGAGAGAGGACCCAAATAAACACAAATAGAAATTGAAGCAGAGAGATTACAAATGAAGCCACAAAAAACCACAAAGGATTGTAAGAAATTACTGCAAAGAACATTATGACAAGAAATTTAGAAACCTAGGTGAAATAGACAAATTTCTAGAAAATATCATCTTCCAAAACTTAATGAAGAAGCAGAAAGCCTGAACAGCTGATGAAATTGAAGCAATAATTGAAAAGCTTCTGATGCACAAAAGCCCTGGACCGGACAGTTTCACAGGAGAATTTTACAAAGCATTTAAGGAAGAGCTAACCCCTGTATTTCACAGATTATTAAAAAAATCCAAGAAGATGGAAGACTACCAAACTCTTTTTGTGAAGCCAGCAACATCCTAATCCCAAAACCAGATAAAGTCATAGCAAAGGAAACTTCAGGGCAATATCACTGATGACCATAGATGCTAAACTCCTCAACAAAATATTGGCAAACCACATCCAGCAAGACACTAAGAAGATTATATACCATGATCAAGTGTGGTTCATCCCAGGGATGTAAGGATGGTACATATTCACAAATCAGTAAATGTAATACATCACATAAACAAAATAAAAGACAAATATCACATGATCATAACAGTAGATTTGGAAAAACATTTGATCAGGTACAGCACCCATTTATGATAAAAACACTAAGCAAAGTGGGAATAGAGGGAACATTCCTCAACATAATAAAGGCTATATATGAGAGACCTACAGCCAACATCATACTCAATAGGCAAAAACATAGAGCTCTCCCACTAAGATCAGGAACAAGACAAGGATGTCTGCTTTCACCACTTCTACTCAATATAGTATTGGAAGTCCTAGCCACAGCAATCACTCAAGAAAAAATATAAAAGGCATCCAAATTGAAAAGAATGACGAAAAACTATCATTGTTTGCAGATAACATAATAGTGTACACAGAAAATCCTATAGACTTCACCAAAATACTTAATGACCTGTGAGGGAGCTTTGCCCTCAGAGCCCCCCATCCACCACAGATGAGAATAAATCTACCAACACATGATCTGCTTGGGGAAGATATGTGGCCAATCACTCCAAGGAGAAAGACCATAAACCTGTTTCTTAATGGGCTTGTATTGGTTAATCTACATAAAAATATAGGACATATATGTAAATCTCATCAGTCATTGTCAGGCACTAATGGTCAAGCAATAGATAACATTCAAAGAACTCTGAGGGCCCATTTTGAGTCAGGGTCAGATAGCTAAAGTGCCATAAATCTTTGGGGAACAATCTCGCTTCATGCTTGGACCTTTATCATTTAAATTGAGAGTATCAGTAAGGTAGGTTTCATAGGATTTTGTGCATTCTTTCTTGGGCTTGATCACCCTAGGGAACCTGCCCTTTCCAGCATAGTCACACCCACCTCCAGCATTGTTTCAGGTTTAAGTTAGGCAGGGGAAGTAAGGCAGCCAAGAGATTAGGAGAATTCTTGCAGACAGAATGAGGACTCAGGCTATGTCAAAGCTGAGGGACAAGGGTCCATCACCCCCTTTTTCTCTAGCTCCCCCCGATTCCTTTCTTGAAGGCCCCTTCCTGACCATGTCTGTCACAGGTTGTGCCTCCTTTGAGGAATCTTACCCATTATTGGCTAACCAAGTCATCCATCTGGGGTCAAGCAGGGTGAAGTGAAAGGAGGCAGAGGCAGCACCCCTACAAGGAAGATAGCTTTGTCTCCTAAGTGGCTTATAGTCCCAAGGTCTTTTTACTCTGCCTTAGTCATGGGGGATTACAGCTTCTGAAACCAGGCGAGGTGGTTCTCAACAGTGACCTACTAAGTGAATTTGGCAAAACAGCTGGATACAAAATCAATATTCAGAAATCAAAGGCATTTTTGTATGCCAACAATGGAATATCAGAAACAGAAATCAGGAAAAAATTCCATTTGATATGACAACAAGAAAAAAAAGTACCTAGGAATAAACCTAACCAAAGAGTAAAAGACCTGTACTCAGAACACTGTAAAACCTTGAAGAAAGAAATTCAGAGTCAAACAAATGAAAGCATGCACCATGCTCAAGGATTGAAAGAATTAACATCATCAAAATGTCCATAGTACCCAAAGCAATTTATGTATTCAATGGAATCCTTATTAAAGTACCAATATTCCACATATTTCACAAATAGAGAACAAACACTTCAGAAATTCATATGGCACCATAAAGGACTCCAAATAGCTGCAGCAATTTTGAGAAAGAAGAAGAAAGTATAATAGATCACAATACCTGATATCAAACTGTATTATAAGGCCACTGTAATCAAAACAGCCTGGTACTAGCATAAGAAAAGACACATAGATGAATGAAACAGAACAGAGAGCCCAGAAATAAACCCAAGTTTCTACAGTAAACTAATATTTGACAAGGAAGAAGCATAAAATGGAGTAAAATAGCCTCTTCAACAAATAGTGTTGGAAGATTTGGACAGCTACATGCAAAAACTTGAAACTTGATCACCAAATTACACTATATACAAAAATAAATTCAAGGTGGATAAAAGACTAAAATATAAACTGTGCCTCCATAAAAGTCCTAGAGGAGAACATAGGCAGGAAAATCTCAGATATTCCATGCAGCAATAACTTCACAGATATGTCCCCTAAAGGAAGGGACATAAAGGAAAGAAAAAACAAATGGGACTCCATCAAATTAAAAAGCTTCTGCCTGGCTAAAGAAAATAGCGTTAAGATGAAGACAGAACCAACTATATGGGAAAATATATTTGGCAATGACACGTCAGAAAAGAGTTTGATCTCCAAAATATTTAAAGAACTCACACAACTCCACTCCAGGAAGACAAAAAAACAAATCAAAAAATGGGCAAAAGACTTGAACAGACACTTACCAAACAGGACATGCAGAGAGCCCAGAGACATATGAGAAGATGCTCAGCATCAGTTGCCATCAGAGAGATTCAAATTAAAAGCACAATGAGATATCACTTCATACCAGTCAGAATGACCATCATAAACAAATCAATAAACGAGAGTTGGAGAGGATGTGGAGAAAAGAGGACCCTACTGCACTGTTGGTGGGAATGCAGACTTGTGCAGCCACTATGGAAAACAGTATGGAACTCCCTCAGAAAACTAAAAATGGGCCACCCTTTTGACCCCACAATTCCACTGCTGGTATTATATCCTAAGAGCCCTAAAATACCAATCCAAAAGAACCTATGCACCCCAATGTTCATAGCACAATTTATAATAGTCAAGTGCTGGAAGTAACCTAAGTGCCCATCAGCAAATGAGTAGATAAAAGAACTATAGTACAATTACACAATGGAATACTATGCAGCAGAGAGAAAGAAGGAGCTTCTACCCTTTGCAAGAGCATAGATGGTACTGAAGAGCATTATGCTAAGTGAAATAAGCCAGGCATTGAGGAATAAATACACAGTTAAGTGGAGCACAATCAGTAAAAGAATAAAACAAACAAAATATAACCAGAGACATTGAAATTAAGAACAATCTAACAATAACCAGAGGGGTTAGCCAGATTGTTAGATTGGGGGGAGGGCCCAATGGGGGAAGAGTTTTCAGGAACAACTGTAAACCACACATGGACAAAACCAAGGAAGGGTAGGATGAGGAGAGGGAGGTGAGGATGGCTGGGGTGGTGGGGAGTGTTGGTGGGAAAGTGCAGACAACTGTACTTGACAAAAAGAAAAAAAATGCTGCAGCTTAAAGTAAAAATAAAGTCTAATATGACAAGTGGAATTATTGCTAATAAAATCTAATGCTAATTTAAGTTAAAGAATAAAAAAATGTTTTGTATTACAGAGCTACAGTAGTTAAAAGAGTGTGGTAATAGCCTGTTATTAGACAAACTGATGGAACAGATGTTCTAGTAACAGACTCTAAACCATATGGAAATTTTGAGTCATAAAGATGTCTCCTTATATCAGCAGGAAAATATACTTTATACAATAAATGATGTTGGGACAACCAAATGAAAAAAATATTCAATCCCTTCACTAAACCCTCCACCTAATACAAATTTTTATAGATTTTAATAGTAACTCATAAGTAATGAGGACCTACCTAAAATATATTAGTACAAAGAGATTAAAAGTTAAAAAGTGGAGCAAGTTATAGTATGCAAATATAAACCAAAATAAAGTTACATAATAGCATGTAGTCTACTTGAAGGGGAAAAGCATTCATAGAAATAAAGAACATTCAATATCAAGAAGTTTCAGATTAAAAAAATGTATTTTAATTTATTTTTAGAGAGAGGGGAAAGGAAGGAGAAAGAGAGGGAGACAAACATCACTGTGTGGTTGCCTCTTATGTGCCCCAGTTGGGGACCTGACCTGCAACCCAGGCATATGCCCTAACTGGGAATCAATCCAGTAACCTTTTGGCTTGGAGCCAGCTCAATCCACTGAGCCACACCAGGCAGGGCAGGGAGTTCCAGATTTTTAAGGATTTACAAACATAAACTCCAACTAAATAGAATGAATTTACAAGGAAAAATAATCATATTCATAATTATAACAGATTTCACAGACTTCTGTTACTCACGGATAGAGCCTACCTCTTTTGTAACCAACATACCTCCTACAATAATTGTAAAAAAACATTAAAATAACTTAACAATATAGAAAATTGTGTTCAACTTTTAGAGATAATCCACTATAGACATTTCCAGCTGCTCTGCAGTAAGGTGTCATTTCCAAAGATGTACACGAGATGGCAGCAGAGAAGCACACTTTAAAAATGACCTTTGTAGCTATAAAACAAGTTTCAATACTTCAATAGTTTGAAGCTATTTAACGTACCTTTCTTCCTCTCCTAGTAGCCAATCTAGAAATCAGTAACCAAAGATTACTAGAAAGTCCTTATAAAAACAGAAGTCATTAAATGCACTTCTAAATAACCCCCTGAATATATCACAACCGAAGTTAGGAAATGACTGAATGATGATTAAAATACAACATACCAAAACTAATAAGGATATGTGCAGTCTTAAGTGTACATATTAGGAAAAAAAGCTAAAATTTGCAAGTTTTGCACCCATCTTAAGATTGTACCATAATCAATTAAATCCAGAAAGAGTAGAAGAAAGAAAATGTACAGGTAGAGATGTCTGGAAAGGTATGTGTTTAATATTGTAGCAATTAACAATTCTTCAGATAAGATTCTGCATTAACATTATTTTTCTTTAATGTTTAAGTGAGCTGGAACAAACACAGCTATTTTTATTGTAAAAATGTGTTACAAAATTAATAATCTAGATTGTTGTACTGACAACAGCAGAAGCCTTTTCATTGCTCTCCCAGACTGACCTCTGGTCAGTCAGAGGGGGGAAATGTTCATTCTAACAGCTTTCCTCAAAGTGGCTGCTTTACTCATTCACGCTTGTGTATGTGCAATCACAGCAGTTTTGACAGAGGAAACTCCGAAACATTGGGCATCTAGAATGTATGTGAGTCTGAGTCCCCATTTGCAGCTATGTTCTTTCACACATGGAATCAACCCCTCTGCTCTTTGTTTTGTCATTTGTAAAATTTCTCATTTTTATAGCTTAGAACATTAACTTCTGAAAGACCCTGGCTTAGGCTCAGCTGTACCTTCTGAGAGTCTGTGAAGTTGGACCTAGCAAGGTTCTAGGAAACTGACACTAGTAGTAGTGCACTCCTGAATCTGGTATACAGTCTAGATGATGTACTCATGAAAAGTGGTCTCATGTGAATAGCTCTCTTAAATTAGGACCTGAGATGTATACCTCAGAAACAGGTGGGCACACTTTTCTGGTCCTCACCAGCTGGCTGTAGCTACTCCCCACCCCCACTCATTCCAATGGGTTGTCACAAAGCTCACTTATTTTTTCCCAAAAAGGTGAGTGATGGACCCTATCACTCACCTCACATATGGACTTGCGTCACATCACATGACCCATTCCTACTGCTTTCTGGTGGGATTCACCTCTTGCCCACCTCCCATATGACCAGAGCATCCAAGCCTGGCCCACACTCTCACCTCAGCTCCCAGAAAGCAGTTTTCATTAAGTCCAGACCTGACTCACAATTTTATACAGTCTCAACCCTCCTCAGGCCTCAGGGAAGGTACAATCCCTCATTCATTAGTTCAGATGTTAGTGGTCCAGTTCAATGCAAAATAGCCAGGAGCGAAGTATAGTTGTGGACCTTAAGATTAATGAAGAAATACATTAGTAACACATCAATCATAAACTGAAAAGCTGTTGTGTAAATCAACTTGGTCACAGAATAAAAAGACAAGCCACAAACCACAAATTGGGGTAATTTTTTGTAAAACATATTAAAAAATCTCTGCTCAAAATACACCTAAGAACAAAGAATCCCACCAAATTTGGGTAAAGATATGAACACATGGCCAAGGATTACTTTTACAGTGTGGGCAAACAAAAGGGAATTATATGGAAAGTGATTAAATTAGAAATCACTGAGCAGGCCATAGTGGGTAGTCATACCCCAGGCGTATATATAACTTCTTTAGTAAAAGGCTTATCTTCACCTTAAACAAGCCCAATGCATTGTTTCTATGCCTGTACATTAACAAACCTCTGAAAGGCCTTCTGGCAGAGCTGTCTACCTAAATGTGAGATACCACAATACAAATACTAGCCTTGCTGTCTCCCACCCTCAGGTATTCTTCCTAAAGTTTCTTCCTTTATTTTAAATGTATGAAAGAAATGCAAAACTAATAGTCTCTGAACCATTGGAGATCTTCATTGCAAACCAAGGTCATCAGATAAACTTAAAATTTCTACAGGTTTGGATGATTCTTATGTCAGCAACAGATAGCAAACAAGTTTACCTAAATAGTCTGAACACAATATATAATTATGAATTACCAACTAAAACAACAGTGAGACAGAACTGCACTTGCATTAGATCTGCTAAACATTAAAAAGGGACACCTATTTTGGAAGGTAGGAAACAATGCAAAACCTCATCCATTACTAGTGGAATATATAGCCACTTTGAAAGACAGCTGGGCAGTTTTAGCAAAGCTAAAGAACTTTCTCATTACAGTCCTGCTACCAAACTTAAGTGAGAATCAGTTGTCCACCACCATCAAAAGACAAATTGTAGAGGCAGAGACTGGAGAGGGAAAAAAAAGGATTTTTCTTCACATGCTCATTGATATGTAAGGATGGAGGATTTCATATGCAGGCTCATCAGGCTTATCTCATCCATGAAACACATGCAAAACCCAGCCATCCCAGCAAGACCAAACGTAAATGAAGTGCCAAGAATCCCCACTCCATTGTTAGATACTGTTCTCTGCCCTGACTGGTATGCCTCAGTGGCTTGACTATCATCCTGTGAACTCAAAATGTATGGATTTGTTTCTTGGTTAGGGCACATGCCTGGGTTGTATCCCAGGTCCTTGGATGGGGGCATGCAAGAGGCAAATGATTCATGTTCCTCTTGTACATGAGGAACTCCTCTTATTCCCTCTTTTCCCCTTTCTCTGGGCACATGCAGAATGCATGAATTGGAGCCAGGGGTCACAGGAAGTATAACATAACTAGGTATCACAAGACTGATATCAGACTATCTGGGAGCAAAAAAAAACAGTAATGTGAAGGACAAGGGACACCACCAGAAGAACAAGAGCTGGTGACAGAACTGCTTCAGAGCTTCACAGATGCCAGCCTCCAGGATTGCAATCTCTTTGTACTTGCAGAGTGCTGGTGGGAAGGACAGGACCCAGCATCACTGGACAGTGTCATGGAAGTGGGAGAAGTCTCAGAGTATGCTCAGAACAAGGAAAACTACTGAGATGGCCAGACAGAGCTGCTGTCAGAGCTGCCGAGAGGTCTGCAGATGCTGGCCAGTAGGGTGGCCTGTGTGCATATGTGCATAGTGCACTGGGATATCATATGAGTAGGATATGGCATCACATTCTGGTTTGAGGGAAGCTGGGAGAAGGCCCAGAGTGCACTCAGGGACCAGGGACTCTATCTGGAGGGACAAGGCTGGTGGCAGTGCTTCCCCAAAGCCTCACAAGCACACATATCACTGGGTGGTCCTCTGTGAACACTTACATTTGCTCAGGGAAATGATAGGTCTTAGTGTCACAATTCAGTGTCAGGGATGTAGAAGAAGGTTCCAGGTGAGTGAGGTAACCAGGATACCACTGGAGAGACAGAGAGCTTTGTCTTCATGAAGCAGACCACCAGAGGCCCCAGCTGCTCCCTGAATAGAAGGCAAAGGGAAGGTCCTCTCCAGGTTCTCAATGGCATCACTGAGGTACTGATGGAACCTACTATGTTCTCCATGCCAAAGATGCTTAGAAGAACATTTCTTCTACTTCACCAGGGAAGAGCAGGGAGCAATGGGAGACTTGCAGAAAAGCCTGTACGGGAATGTGAAGAGGAATTACCCCAGGCTCATCAGCCCAGGTAATGGGAGGTGCTAGAGTGGAGGAGCCTGGTAAACATGACAGCCAACTAGGTTGGCTTTTGCCTAGGTTGAACTAACTGCCTACGCTGATGGCTTTGTGGTATTTCATCCTCCCTCACACACCTCAACCATCTTTCATGTGTCACCTAAGGCAGGCCATGAGCTCCAGATGGAGGATACTGAGGATTCTGATATGGAAGGGAGCCCAAGGTAGAAATATGCAGTGCTGGAGGAACTAGGGCTGCCTTCCTGACACAGATCTGATTTAGGTCTGGCTGCATCTCAGAGGTTGACAAGGATATCGTTTGCTTGTTCAGAAAACAAGTAAAATGAAAAACAGTGTAATGTATAAGAAGTGGCTGTTCAAACAAACTTTTTAAATGTGTAACAATTTTGTATGTTTATATATGCATTAATATGCAGTAAACATACCAAACATAAAAGTGAATAATAAATAACTAATTTAGAATATCTCTCATCACAAAAGTATGGAGTAGGTCTGGCAGGTGAGCATTACTTTAAGATCTGGCTGACCAATCACCTGTTCATAGGCAGATGGGAAACTTATTAATCATGGCAATGAAGGCAGTTGAGGTTTTGGGGAAGGGTGAGGAGCAGTGGACCATTGTATTCATTCCTGGTGTTAGACATGGCTTCATCCCCCCTAGTTTTGTGAATGTGTGGTAGGGAGGGTTGATATGTTTTCACAGGTCTGGGGTTGAAACAGAGCTGAAGTCAGGTGTTATCTTTAACTTGTTTGAAATTCTGTTTCTGTGGTCAACAGAGCTGACACTCTGTTCCTAGGATTGTTTTATGATGACCAGAATCTAATGATTAAGGAAGCGTGTGGAAGGATGTTCTTAATTTAATGGTTAATGAAGTATGGAATGACAGGAAAGAAAGGAGGCAAGGTCGTCATGGACTCAGTAGCCTAAATGAAGCCAGTGGGAACGAAGATGACAGAAAAGAGAAGGGGTCACATTAAATAAGTGGAGTTTTGACATGGTTGCATGATCTTTATTATATTTTTGTCATGAAAGGTCAATTTATTTTTAATAAATGTGGTACTGAAATTATGAACACAGGATTGAGCCCCAATAATGCTTTGTCTGATTTTTAAAAACATTTTATGAATATTACATGTAGCCACTAGGAAAAACATAGGCCTTAATGATAGCCCAGAAAACAGTTTCCAACCATATTTTAGTTTTTCTCTGATTCAGAAATCTGTGTGCCTAGTAATCATCTCCAAACTTTGGAAATATTTACCAACCAACACACTGATCTCTCTTTATCTTGTAGTCAAATGTCATGGGGTGCCCTCAATGAGTATTTTATGAAGGCAACAGAGGGTGAATACTTCCAAAATCCCGTTAACAAGAAACACTTCCTCATAGATACACATGCAGCTAAGAGTAGGAAAATGCAGGGAGATTCAGAAATACAGAAATGTCTGATTTATATGTATGAGATCAGTATATAAATGGTAGTGCAATCTAATTCATCATTCCTCTTACACCACCTTGTCCCTATACTGCTACATCATTCATTTGATAATTTCAAGCGGGGTTACTTTGTTCTGTAGTGAAGTGAGAGACACACTGAGACCCTCTGACTAAGGGAATCTTATTGCTCTGTAGGCATTTTTTTCAGTGTACGGTACAAGATAAAGGAGTATTTAGGCTCCCCAGCATCAGAACATCCCCAACTAAGAAAGCATCTCCCATCACTGAGGAGATTCAGGTTTCATGATTGAAAAACAGCAAGTGACATGATGACTTAAGGGCTTCATATAAGTTATGCATGGCTCAACAGAAACTCATCAACCTGGGTCTGACTTCAAATGCCCATACATTTATCTTCCTTCTCTGAGCACTAAATAGACAATTCTTATCCTGTTTGGAAACAGTTGTTTGCCTTCCTGCGTCTTCATTCTGTGAGCTGTTTGACAGGCTGGTCCATACCTGATTCTTGTCATAAGTCCCAGGACACTTGAGGGCTCCCTGACTTTTGCTGAATGAATACTTTTACAATTACAAATTAAACTAGAATAGTTCAGATAATTTTTCATAAGATGCTCAATATGAAAGCAGCTGAGGGTTAAATTGATAGCAGGACCATAATCTCACATTAACACTGTTTCATAGCTCACAAAATGCTTTGCTGAACATAGTTATGTTTTTTGTTCACCATAACATTAAGGTTTAGTGTGCTATAGACCAGGAAACCAAAGAAATCTAGTTAGTGGTACAACCTAATTCAAACAGAAGTGATGGGGTCCATCTAATCCAAGTGCAGATATTCTCTCAAAGATATAACAATTTGAAAATTTTAACATCTTTTTTCTGTATTGTCTAGATATGTTTCTGGCAGCTATGTCTTTATTCTCACCCCAATATCCCTCACTCTCTTACAAAGAAAGTTGAAAGAAAAGTTCCTAAAGGCAAGGTTTAGTCTTGATTTTAGGATGTATATGGGTTCTGATTTCTCCCTCTAATATTCATATTCTTCAGGTATTTCCAAGTGTTGTTGAAGTAGAAATTAAAGCCATGCCTGTGAAGATATATCATAAGCCCTAAATAATTAAATAAGTGCATGTGATCTTTTGTTATGTGACTTTAACACTGAAGGCAATGTCCAGGATACCATTCAATAATGGATACAGTTGAAGGAATTCTCCAGAAGAGCAAATTTTCTGACTGCAATTGGCTAATATCATGGCCAGAAGTCAGTCTCCTCTCCTGGAGAAGAACCTCTGGAGAGCACTCTAGACAAGAATTGTATAAGAGAAAATACTCTGAATAATACAGGTCCTCTAGAACACCATATAAATATTGCTCAGTATGGGGAGTGCACTTTGAAATGGTCTGGATTTAATATGGATGAATCTGGATATGAAGTTATCATTGGACCTTTAGGAAAACCTTGTAAATTTTCTTTAATTTATATGCTAATGTGTAAAGAACACATATGTCATATATGGCTTGAAAGCATTAAATTAAATTTAAAACAATTGAAACATGCAACTGTCCAATAAATTCATATGTAATATGAACTCCATACTCTTTTGGTGTTGTATGCACAGGCCTTTTCTTAATGGTTAACACATATAATGTGCCCTCAATGAGTATTTTATGAATGAGTTAATGTTGAAAAGTTACAACAGATAATAAGAAGCTCTAGAAATGAAAACTGAGTCATGTATCTGACTATTGTGGACTACAGAGTGGACTATTAATCTCTCTGAACCAATAATTAACTGAGGAAAATGCCAGAGGATGGACAGAGGAAAATTTGATGGAAGGACATTGTGTATGTTCTGACAAAACAAAGTCTTTCACTCTAGACCCCACCTACCCCATTCTTCTGCTCTCCTCCAACTTAGAACTCAGAAGAAAGGAGATTGATGTGAAGATGTATAGCCCATGAGAATAAAAGGGCCATGTGAACCAAGAGATCAGTGAGCTCCAGGATGATGACTACCCCTGTAAGTGACACACATGAGTAGCATGGTATGTGTTGGTACAGTAATTTCACATAGTCAGTTGGTCCCTAAATCACTCCCTTCCTCTAGTGACCCAGAGTATGGGATGGAGACTCAGTGACATGAGTGCCTGGCTCTTTCTGAAACTCTTCATGTTCAGGAAACTGCCCTATACCTTTCCTATTCCTTGCTCCTCTCACTTGCAGATTGTGACAAGTATTCAGACTTCTGACCTCGTGGCTGTCCTGCATATGGGCCCCATTTATTACAAAAGACAGTGCAGTGGATAAAAGACATCACAACCTTGCAGGTCTCATTCTGCCACCTGGATTGAAGATCAGAACACTGGGCATCCCTGAGGCTGGTCTTGGAGTGGAGCAAGAAAACTGATCTGCCATTGGGTCTCTGCTTTGGCCCTTATGAGAACCAGATCACACAAGATGAAGAGGCATACAAGTAGAGGCAGAGAAATGTTTATCTTGTGCCCTGTTCTGCAGTTTCCCACACCCCTGCCATGGCTTGAAGGGACCTCACCTCCCACATGCTAGACATGGATGAGGATAATATGGTCAGCACTGTACTGAGTAGATATTTCATGAACAAGGAACTCCTGGTTAAGGATCAGAGGGTAAGAGAGGGTAAAGATGTATAGACATAAAGGAGTAGCTCCTCCCTTGTGTGGCTCCTGATTGGTCTAGATTGGGATGTGTAGATGGTAAGCCAGAAAAAAAGTTATCTGGTCACAGCTGACAGTTGAATCCCCATGCAGGCTGAAAGAGCTTTGATGTCAGTAGAGAAAAATAATTCTTCTGATTGTTACCTCTCCACCAGGGAATTAAAATAAAAAGACCTTTAACCTTTTTTCTGCAATGCAGATCACCAAAGGGAGATAATGCTATAAGTATAAATATAGGAAGGACAAATCCTATTCCAACTGGATCAGGTAAGGTCTTTCGGTATCTGGGTGCCAGAGAAGACTCATATTCTCCACTGGATTACGTCTTTCCTTTTTATCATGCCTTCCTCGAGGGTCTCCCTCAATCTGTGCCTGACTGTTCTCCACACAGAGATCCTTTCTATCAAGAGAACTTTATAGAAAAGCACATTTAAAAATAGCATACATGAGTGGATCAAGAAAGCATGGTACACTTATACACTGGAAAACTATACAGCAGATACAAAGAAGGTGCTCCTATCCTTAGTGACAGCATGGATGGAATGGGAGAGAATTATTATGCTAAGTGACATAAGCCTGGCAGTGAAAGACATATTCCACATGATCTCACATATAAGTGCAACCTAATCAACAAAGCAAATAAGCAAGCAACATATAATCAGAAACATTCAATTAAACAGCAGACTAACGGTGACCAGAGAGGAGGGGGTAGGCAAGTAATGAGTGAAAGAAGGGTAATTGTTGTCAAGGGACAGCTATGAAGGGCCGATGAACAAAGCTAGAGGAGAGGGTAGGATTAAGGGTAGGACATAAAAATGGCTGGGGTGGTGGGAAGTGGTGGAGGGAAAATGGAGGCAACTGTTCATGGACAATAAAAAAAGAAGTTAAAAACTGAAATAAAAAGATTTTTTTAAAATTTTTTTGGGATTCGATTTTTTTTATTTTAGTTTATTCAGTACAGTTTCTATCCTTTATTCCCATTCCAGCCCACCCACCCATTCCTCCCCTCCTCCCTCCCCTTTCCAACACTCCTAGTTTTGTCCATGTGTCCTCTATATTTGTTCCTGTAAACCCTTCCCTTCTCCCCTGAAATTCCCTCCCCTCTCCCCTCTAGGCCCTGACAACCTGTCCTCTATTTCAGTGTCTTTTGTTATATTTTACTTGGTTCTTT
>JAPYXV010000016.1:1630429-1647925 GCA_028533065.1 Trachops cirrhosus | reverse complement strand
ACCTGTCACAACCCTGTGCAGCTCCTCACTGACACTTAAGGTCCTCAGGCTCTGATGTCCCCCACTTCCCACAACACTCCCCCCTGACCGTTCCGCTCAGTGTCTGAGCCTCTTTCAGAATGCCGTGTGAATACCTGTCTCCAAGGCCTGCTGACAGTGCTCATCCTGCCTAATGTCATTTTCAATATTGGCCATAAAAAATCAGTGGCCTCCAAGTTCTCTAAGTGCAGAGTCCAGTTGTGTTTCACACCACAGAACCTGGAGCTAAGCTTCTTCATTAGTTCTCATCAGTCAGTACTCAGTCCAATTCTAACATCTCTTGAGAGACTTTTCTTCAATCAGCCCAAACTTTACTTGGGGTACCACTCACTTACCTCTTCGAGGTTCCATAAAAACTCAGAGGTCTCTTTGTCTTAGTGATATACCACCCAAATAATGGTTGAGTCACACCCTCCCCTGATAAAATTGAGCCCCTCAGAAAAGGGGCCTACAAGAATTCCTCCGCAGGCTTCAGAACACAGTTCCAGTTCGAAGTGAAGCTGGCATGCTCTGCTGCACTTGCCAGTTTAGGTTACCCAAGGTTGAAGCTATCCTGGCACTGTGCACTTCTCAAAAAATTAGAAAACTATCATTAATCATTTCTAAAAGCAATTGTTTTATGTCTGTCTGCAGCAAGTCCTCCATAAAGATATGGGTTCTGTGAACTGTTCAAGCAACAAACACATTTGTGTAAACTGGAACACAGTCAGTACTTAATTAACATTGGTTATGTTGATTAAAGTGTCATCCAGTGTCCCTGGTGAATATAGGGTCATCCAGGTTTTTTCCAGTGTTCAAATTTTGTCTAGCATGAGGATTTGTGTTTTGCAGACACATGCCTTTTTCTTTTTTTTATCTGCCTTTCCCTAAAGTTCTCTTGATAGAAAAGAGCACTCTGTGGAGAACAAAGAGGAACAAAACATGGAGGGAGACCACTGAGGGAGGTATAACAGGAAAAGACACATAAGCCTGTGGGGGATGAGAGTCCTCACTGGCACCTGGGTACCTAAAGACCTTACCTCATCCAGTTGGAACAGGATTTGTCCTTTCCATCCACATACTCACAGCATTTTCTCCCTTTGGTGATCTGCATTGCAGAAAAGAAGTAAAAGCTCTTTTTAGTTTTATTTTTGCTGGGGGGTGTAATAGAAGAATTATTTCTGTCTATGGACATCAAAGCTTTTACACCCTGCATGGGCATTCAACTGCCAGCTTCACTACATGATATTTTTCTTGCTCATCATCAAGAAATCCAAGTCTGTCTGTCCAATCTGATCAGGAGACACAAAGGAGTGCAGACAGTGGTCAGGAGTCTACTCCTTTTCTGTCTGACCACTTTGTTCCCACATACCTCTGATCCTTAAACAGGAGCTCCAGTTGATGCAAAGTACACACAGTACACCGTGCTAACCACATTACCCACATCCACAACTCATGTGTGGGAGGTTCAGACCCATCCAAGCCACAGAAGCAATGTGGGAAGCCAGAAAACAAGGTAAGAGGTAAAAACTTCTCACCAACCAGGCGTATCCACTCTTGGATGCCTCCTTATCTTCTGTGACCTGGCCCTCATAAGGACCAAAGCAGAGACCCACTGGCAGATCAGATGCCTCGTTCCACACTCCAAGCCCAGCGTCAGGGATGCCTGATGGTCCGATCCTCAACCCAGGCGGCAGAGTGAGATCTGCACGGTTGGGATGCCCCATGTCCACTGCACTGTCCTTTATAAACATAGGGGGATGCACGGGACAGCTGCCAATGCACAAGTCCCGACATTCCTTGCAATCTGGAGGTGAGAGGAGCAGGGATTAGGAAAATTGTAGTACACATTTTTGTCCATTAAGAGCTTCAGAGAGACCCCAGGCACTCATATCACTGAGCCTCCTTCCCATACTCTGGGTCACTGGAGGAAGGGAGTGATTCAGGTACCAAATGCCTATGTGAAGTTACTGTATCAACACATACCCGGCTACTTGTGAGTGTCACTTACAGAGGTAGTCATCATCCTGGGGCTCGCTGACTTCTTGGTACACGAGGTTCTTTCTTTTTCGTAGGCTGTATGTCTTCACATCCATGTCTTTTCTTCTGAGTTCTAAGTTCAAGAAGAGCAGGTAGGCAAGGTTGGTTGGGTCTGCAGTGTTAGTCTCTATCTTGTCAGAAAACACATGATCTCCTTCCATCAAACTAGCACCTGTACTTCTATATAGTCTGGTATTTTCCCATGTTAACTTTTGGTTCAGAAAGACTAACAGTCCACAGTGAGGACAGATGGCCAGCCAAATTTACCTATTAGCCCTGGCTGGTGTGGCTCAGGGGACTGAGCACGGGGCAGTGAGTCAAAGGGTCACCGGATAGATTCCCAATCAAGGCAAATGCCTGGTTTGCAGGTTAGCTCCCCAGTAGGGGACTGCTCAGAGGCAATCACACATTGATGTTTCTCTCCCTTTCTTTCTCCATTTCTTCCCCTCTCTAGAAAAATAAATAAATAAAATATATTAAGAAAAGATTACATAAAAAAAAAAGAAATCTCCCTTTTAGATGTTTCTATTATCTGGTTTCACTGCCCAAACTTTCCTGTGTCCTACTACGTTCTATCCTGTTTTCCTGTTAACTATTTGTTCAGCGAGTCTAAGAACCCATATTGAGTACAGACTGTCAATAGATTTAAGTTCTAAATCTTTCTGTTATCTGTTTACCTTCCCAAACTTTAATAATTTATAAAATATTTCCTGAGGGCACATTATGTGTCACACATTTAGCAAAGTCCTCTACAACAACCATGAAGTATGGTTGCTAAAATCACAGGTGGATTTACTGGACAACTTACAAGTGTTAATGGTTTTACATTTAATTTCATGCTTTTAACTATAATATGAGCTGTGTATTCTTTTCTTGACTTCAACATTAGCATTCCAGAGCTCAGAGAATTTATAAAATTAGCCCAATATCTAATGCCAACTTCCGTCTGGACTTAATCCAGCATAAATCCCAGCCTACTAAAGTTCACCCCACCCACCCGAGCAGGTCTTCTGGACATAGAGGAACTATAGCATCCTAATTATTTTCCCTTACCCAGTTCTTGTCTAGCATGCTCTGCAGATGTGCTTCCTTCTCCAGGAGGGCACAGTGGATCCTGGCCCTGCTCTGAGTCACTTTCGGTCAGCATATTTGCTCCTCCACACAATTCCTTCACACTAGATTCATTACTTAATGGTGTCCTGGACATTGCCTTCAAAGTAAGAGTCACATAGCAAAAGATTACACACACTTATTTAATTCTTTAGGCCTTATGGTATATTTTCTCATGCCTGGCTTTACTGACTACTTCAACCACCCTCACAAATACCTGAGGAGTATGAATATTAGAGGGAGAAGACAGGACCTATATACATACTAAATTCAAGTCTAGAACCCTTGCCTTTAGACACTTCTCTTTCACCTTTCTCTATAAAAGTAAAAGTGAGGTATATTGGGGTGAGAATATAGACATATTTGGCAGAATTATGGTTATCTGATAACTATGCTATTAAAATTACAGCATTATGATGCCATGATTTGAAAACTGTTATATCTTGGAAAGAATAGGTGTACTTGGATTAGTTGGATCATGTCAATTCTGTTTGAATTAGGTTGTACCACTATCTAGATCACTGTGCTTTCCTGATCTATAACATACTACTTCTTAAAGTAACAGTGAACAAGAAATATAACCATATTCACCAAAGTGTTTTGTGACCTATGGAAAACACTGTGAGGTTGAGATTATGGTCCTGCCATCAATCCACTTTTCAGCTGCCTCCACATTTGACATCTCAGGAAACATTATATTCAGCGTTTTTGATCTGTTCTAGTTTAATTTGTGAAAGCATTCATTCAGAAAATGTCAGGGGGTCTCTCGAGTGTCTTGAGACTTCTGGGAAGAAAGAGGTATGGACCAGCCTCTCAAACAGCTCACAAAATTCGGAGGCAGGCAGGCTGAACCACTGCTTCCAAACAGGATGAGAGTGGCCTATTTAGTGCCCAGAGGAGGAAGCTACATGCATGGGTGCTTAAAGTCAGACAGAGATTGATAAATGTCTGTTGAGCAGAGCATAATCTATGTGAAGTCCTTAAGTCATCATTATCACTTGCTGTTTTCCAATCATGAAACATGAAGTTCCTCAGGGATGGGACATACTTTCTTAGTGTGGGATGCTCTGATGCTGGGGAGCCTATGTCTTCCTTCATCTGGGACCACGCACTGAAAAAAATGCTTATAGGGCAGTAAGCTTCCCTTCCTCCAAGGGTCTGAGTGCCTCTGTCACTTCACCATAGGAGAAGAGAATTTTGGCAGAAATCATCCATCAGATAAATGATGTAGTTGTATACGGAAAAGGAAGTGTAAGCTTTATAAAACTATGAATGTTTTAGAGAGCTTGCAAGCTCTTAAGAGGTGCCATAGATTAGATTGAACTACCACCAATACAGTGATCTCAAACAGATAATCAAACATTTCTGTCTCTGAATCTCTATGCATTTTCCTACTCTTACCTGCATTTGTGTCCATGGGGAAGATTTTCTTGCCAATGAGATTTGGGAAATACTCACCTTCTTTTCTCTTCTGAAGACCACTCCAGAACGTTTAACTACAAGATGAAGAGAAATCATTGTTTTCATAGATAAATGTTTCCAAAATCTAGAGATGTGCATTAGGTACACAACCTTCTGAATCAGAGAGTAGTGCAAGCATAATCCATAATAATTTGATTTTTTTCTCAGCTGTAATTAAGACCTATATAACTCTCCTGGGGCGTCAACTAATATAGTCAACTAATACATAAAATTAGACAAAAATTCATCTGGGCTTGCATAAGGTATCTGTCAAAATAAATTGGCCTTCCTCAAGATTATAATAAAGTTCATGTAACCTTGCACATACTCCATTTATTTAACATGAGCCCTTCTCCTTTCTTTCTTCTTAATTCTGATGGGCTTAGTCCAGGCTAAAGGCCCCATGGTCACCTTGTCCCCTTCATTTCTAATCTTTCCACTCACTTCCCTAAACATTAGATTCTGCTCAGCATCAGAAATTGCTGGGAACAGAAATTTCTGCTGAGACTCTGTTCAACACAGAAACAGAATTTCCAACAAGTTAAAGATAACACCTGACTATAGCTATGTTTCAACCACAGACCCATCAAAACATACCAAACCTCCCTACAACTCACTCACAAACTAAAGATGATAAAGTCATGGCCGACACAATGAGTGGACACAAAGATCCACTGATCCTCACCCTGACCCACAACCTCAATTGCCTTCATCACCACAATTAATAGGGTTTCCCAAATGCCCCTGTGCAGGCCATTCGTCAGTCAGATCTTAAAGCACCGCTCAGCTGCCAGACCTACCCCCTTTTCTCATGATGATTGGTATTCTGAATTAGTTATTTATTATTCACTTTTATGTTTTATTTATTTACTGCATATTCACGTAGGCATAATATACACAATTGTTACACATTTGAAAAGTTTCTATGAATAGCCCCTTAATGTACCTTACATCGTCAGTCTTCTTGCTTGTTTTCCTAACAAGCAAACACTTCAATATTCAACCCCAGAGATGTGGCCTGACCTAAACCATGTCAGGAGGGCAGCTCTGGACCCTCTGACTTCTCACCTTGCTGCCTCGGAGTCCATTCTTCATCAGAATCCTCACTCTTGTCCATCGTGGGCTTCGTGGCAGGCATGCGTTGACACATGAAAGCTGCTTGAGGGGCTCTGAGACATGGAAAGAAACAAAATCCTGTTCCTGAAAATGAAGGTCTTGAAAGAGTACCATACACCACAAAGCCAGTGCAGCTTGGCCAGATGGGTCAGGGAAGTCTAGAACAAAGTGCTGTGAGCTCTGCATTGTCAGTGTCAGGCCTGCCCTCACTTGAAAAAGCAAAATGTCCCCAAATTGGGGTCCAAGCAGAAGAGAGCTCTATGCTCAAAAAGCCACCTGAGCCAGAGGCAGCCTAGTAGCCTTACATATTTACCAGGCTCCTCCCCTCCAGCACCTCCCTTTACCTGGGCTGATGAACCCACAGTAATTCCTTTTCACATTCCTGTATCTACTTTTCTCCCAGTCTCCCATCACTTCCCACTCTTCCCTGGCGAAGTAGATGGAAATATCCTTGAAAGTATCTTTGGCACAGAGAACACAGAAGGTTGCATCTGTAATGCAAGTGAGAACCTGGAGAGGGCCTTCTCTCCCTCCTCGATTCTGGGACAGGTTGGAGCCTCTGGTGGTCTCTGCTGCATGAATAAGAAGCTCTTTGTCCCTCTTGTTTTGTGCCGCATCGTTCACACACCCCTAGCCTGCTCCCATTTCCCTGACATTGTAGAGCAAGACTGGGTCCTATTGTTCCCACAAACATTCCCCCCTGGTCCCAGAGGGGGCCTTCCCAGTAGATTGGTCTTCCCAAACCCCATAGCTCTGTCATCAGCACTGTCCATCCAGGTAGAGGAGACCGGTCCAGGTAGCTGGTCCCTGAGGACACTCTGGGCCTTGTCTCAGTTTATCTTACACTGCTCCACAACCACACATCCTGTTATCCCAGACACCCAGTGCATGCTGCATGTGGATGGGGAAGGCCCATCCTCAGACCAGGTGCCAGCAAACCTCTGTCACCAGCCCTTTTCCTCCTGGTAGTATCCCCTGACCTGGAGATCACTCTGTGTCTTCTCCCAGCTAGCCTGACACTGGTCTTGTGAGGCCTTGTCCCCCCTTACACTTCCTGCACAACCCTGTACCCTCCCCAGGAATTCAGCACAGCCACAGAGAGGGCCACGGCAAGTGCCAGGGATTGCGGGAGGTCTGAGGCACCTAGCCCTGTCAACAGTCTTGTCCCTCTCAGCAGTGTCCCTGGTTGGTCCCTGAGGGCACTGTGGGCCTTGGCTCAACTGCTCTGAGAGTGCCCTTCCATGCAGAATTCTGTCCAGTTTCCACCCAGTGCCCTCCAAACAAGGGCAGAAAAGCTTCCCAGCAGACTGGGAGCCTGAGGAGCTCTGGGGTAGCTCTGTCACCAGTCCTGTCCCTCTCAGAGGTGACCCTGGTCCCTGAAACGCTGCTGCGCCTTCTCCCCTATGTCCTGACTCCGCCTACTGACACCCAGTTTACCATGCAGCAGGTTCATTCTGCACATGCGCACAGTGGGCCAGCACAGTGGCCAGGCGACTGCAGGGCCTGGGACAGCTGGGTCACCAGCTCTGTGCCCAAGCTTTCTGCAGATGCCACCACTTACGTTTGGCTCTGGCCTAGGATTCCCCGCTTCTCCCTCTGGGCACTACTGTGGCACACACTCTTGGGGTTCGTGGTCTCCCGGCCCTGAGGCCGAGACACTGTGAAAGGAGAAGGCGTTGGGAGGGCTGAACATCTTTCTCCCCATTTAGCAAGGCGTCCAGAAAGGGATGACGTGGGGATCCAGCGGGACAAGGGAACGGAAGGGACCTAGGCCGCACTGTTCCTGTCCCTCCCTGCACGTGGCCACCTCAGAGACTGGGCGACCTCCGGGGCGCTGTCACAGGCAGCCCGGACTATTGGGCGGGCCTGTGGTGTGACAGAAAACGTGTCTTTCTCAGGGAAGGGGTTCTGGACTGCCACCCGGGGTTCTGGGGAAATCTGCGAGTGACGCAGGCGCAGTCTCTAGGAGATGAAATCTCTCAGACCCCGGGACTTGGGGTCCCTCGGGACAAGATCTGGGGCTTTTCACGCCAAAGGCATTTACTGTGGTCATGGGGAGAGACTTCAGTACTTTGAGGCCAGCGGACTGGGGGTCTCTCATTATCCACTTTTGGCCACGACATTGTGTCCCTATGATGCAGGCGTTTAGGGTCTCTGAGTTTGGGGAAATTAGGTCTTTCTGGGTGAGCGGTAGGTACGGTGCCCTGAGCTGAGGGGAACTGGGGTTTTCAGGGTGTTTGGGTGTCTAAGCATTGGGGGACTTAGTGTCTATCTGGTTGAGGGGATGGGTCGTCCTCCGGATTAGTGGGCGTGTGGCCCCTCGAGACTGAAGGGAATTCTGGCCCTGGGGATGAGGACACCTAGGCTCTCTTGGGTGGGACTTTCGCGGTCGCGGGCAAAGGGGTTTCACAAGGCAAGTCCTACGTGTTTCCTGTCAGTCTCTCAGGGCCGCAGCCACACTGCCCACCTTGTCAGAGAGTCCTCTCAGGGCTGCTGTGCTTGCCAAACCCGGAAGGTGTGCCTCCCCGCCCAGCGCCCCCGCCCCGAGCCAGTTGCGAGGTCCTGCCTGAATAAGCAAATGAAAGCAAGCCTCCAATCACTATCGAGATCCCTGAGTCCTGCCGGCCAACGGGTCGTTAGAATGAGCTGAGGGGCGGGGCAGGAGGATGGCGTCTGCCTTTGAGTCCTACCCCTGGAGGAGAGAAGACCCGCCCCACCCCGCGGGGATTGGCTGCTCCGGGTCGGGCGGGGGTGGGGGGTGGGGGGAGGGGGAGTGTCTGTCAGGCGACTTGCCCCGAGGGCTGTGGCTTTGAGGTTTCCATGGCTTCATTTCCAGCGTCTGGTGAAGGACCTTGCCTGCAGAAGCTGGCAACTGGGAAGCCAGATCCCAGGAGGGTCTTTAAGCGGTCTTGGCCCTCCTGACGCCTGACAAAGTGTCTTGGTTCCACCAGACTGGTGTCGGGATCCCCATCTTTTTGTCCAGGCCCGTCTTTACCCTTCCCTGTCAAACCAGCTGTCATAGGACCTGCATAACTAGTGAGGATGCGGTCAAGACTGCATCATGTTTCGGGGAAACTGCTAAGTCAGTAAATTCTGGCCACGCAATTCATCAACAGAAAACAAGTCCCACAGGCTTCAAAGATACAAACACAACCAATGCAGTGACATGTATTCCAGAAAAACTATGGGGAGAAATGGCATTATGAGTAATAGGTATGTTGAAGTAACGGCACAGGTCTAAAAAGTTTTCGGAAATAAGAAATCAAGATACGATCAAACACAAATGGAAACAAACAAAAAACCCTGAGGAAATTAGCAAGTATTTTATATAAAATAAGCATCTAATGTAACGACGGGGTTCCACAGAGCCGAGTTAGTTTGGCTGCTAATGGCTTTCACGGGACAAAATGGGAAGAGGGTTTCTGGCCCTGACCTCGTTTTGAATACACATCTATGGATCGGAAATAAGCCACTAGCGGGAATTATCACTGTGAACTTGCACAAAGGGAGCCCACACTAACATGGAGATGGCTATGGGGAAGGGGGAGGGTCCTCACATAGCACCAACTGGGGTCAAGGATGGAAAAAATTGTCAATCAGGGGCCCAAAGGAAGATGTGCAGGGGCCTCCCAGCAGAAAACGAATCCTTGACAACTCAGGCGCAGAGAAACCATCCTCAACCTGAACTGACCGCTTTCCTCCAATGTGCTTTCATTCACAGTGACACCTCCAAACTTCCTACTTAGTCCCGGTTAACTAACATTCCTCTTCTTTCCTTGTGGACTTTTGGTGCAGTTTGCATGTTCTAAATTGCAATTCTTTCCCTTTTCTGAATAAGCTTCATATTTACTAGTACAACAACAGACTGTTTTAGTTTAAGGTCAACATTATTTGGTGGCCTGAATGGACGGACACCCAGCGAAGACTTCTGGCACCACCTGAGCTGATGAGCAACTAGGCACAGTGTCTGACTCTTTATTCTTTTTAGGTATAGAGAAATTATGAAGCCATGGGTAATAGACAGTTATAACCTAAATAAACTTGAATTTACTTAATGTAAACAAACATACATTTCTTTATGGGGAAATATTTCCAATTTAAAACCAAAAGAGTAAAATTACACCCTGATTATTTAAAAAAGAAACATTTCAGAATAAACAACATCGACCATGATACCAGTGTGTTTTAAAGAGCTTCGAACGTACAGCTTCCCTTCCTCTAAAAGTTGTACTATGTCTCCTCCATCCACTAATGGAGATAGAAGAGATGCTTTTCTCCATATCCACCAGGTTTTATGGCAGCCAGCCTATCCCTCAGCTGAATATTCACTAGCTACTTGGACAGAGCTTACACGTCTATGTCTTGAGGTTCACAAGGTGAAGATGCCCAGGGTGATGCAAATTTGGAGTAGATTTTCAGGTGTGTTCAGACTTAAGCCTAATGCTGTTAAGTCACTTCCCAATGCAAGATGTACCATTTCCAGGTCTGTCTCAACAGCCCTCACAATTGATAACAGGCCACCAATTATTTTAAATAGGACTATCACTATCTGTTAAGGCATCTTAGTAACCTGACCATCAGGTTACATCTGGATTCCTGTTTTTCTCTCCCGCTGTTTATTATTTTTTGTTGTTGAACTATATAGCCAGGGAATTTGTGTTCATCTGTACCTAAAGTTGTCTTGCCATATGTATTCAAATGACATTTACTGTATCCATTACTCGAGGGTGGATCTTTAGAGCTGGAACCAGGCAATGCTGGAAGATCCACATCGTGTATTGAGAAGTCCTAGGATTCCTCATTTGCTGCTTTTGTTACCAGTGCAACCTGAGGAACCCTCCAAGGTGAACGGTTTCCTAATGGAGTAGGGTTCCCACTTCCTACCCTTTTGTTTTGGTTTTTTAATGCCGGGGGAATTTGAAAGGTCCAATCCTGTCCCATTTTCACTTCCACTGGTTCCATCATAAAAGTTACTTGAGGTGGTTGCACTGCCAACAGCATCTTCCTGCAGGAGACAGCACTGGGACATCATGGATTTTGGATGATTTCACCTAGGATGTTCCCCGGGTTCAGTGCAGGCATAAATGGTGGATCAGGTCTCCCTCTTCTCCCAGAACACAGCTCTGTGTCCTCTGGATCAGAGAACCTCCACCCAAGACAGGAGAATCAGGAACCCTAGTCCCTACCTCCAGGGTCCCCAGGAGTCCCTGGAGCATATCCTACCCTGATGCACAGCATTGCTCATGCCAGATAATTAGGATTGGCTGGAGCTGCTGGAGGTCACCCTACACCCACCACCAAAGGAAGGGCACCTCCAGGGCAGCCAGGCCCATTTCTGTCACCTCCTAAGACTCAGATCCAAACCAGAGGGAGGTTCATCTCTGGGCCACCAGTAGCGCCACATGGGGAATTCACTCCAGAGAGGGCCCAGGTAAGGTGAGGTGACCTGGGTTCAAAGAGTTGGGTGCAGAGGCTCCTTCCAGGCACAAGGAGACCAATGGATATGGGTGGCACTCAGGGGTGGAAAACAGGTGGAGGTGGGAAGGTGGCTATCTATGAGATTCCTGTGAGCTGCAGTTTAAGGGCTGGGGCGTGTGGCGCACAAGCCCAACTACCCCCAAGAGTACCAGAGACAAGGTAGGTTTTTTTTTCTATCCCCAGGATAGCAAGAGTTTCAATAGATGCCTCTGAAAAGTCTGGCAGGGTGTCTGATTCTGACCTCCCCCTCAAGCCAGGTGACGGCACCGCAGTTTACCTGTCCATGGAAAAGGGTCAGTGAGGCCTCCTGGTGTTGAGATGGTTCCTTCAGGGAGATGGAGCTGAGCTTTCACTCTTGTCACACTATCTGCCCACTCTGGCCCACCTGGCCCCCCTTATGCTTCCTTTGGCACTCTTGCCACCCACATCTAGGACCACCTCTGATCACCCTAGTCCCCTTTCTAGCCACAACCATTGGCAAATGGGCACTACAGAAGTTAGGAAATTTGCGGAGAGGAGTGACAGATGTGAACTCCATCACTGTATGAAGCTCATATACCATGCATACAGGACAGTGTCACCTAATATATAACTAACAATACAGCTCCTCTATATTTAAAATCTGGAAAGGTCTGAGCCAAGAGGTTTGTCGTGTCCTTGTGTTGCTCTGGATACTGGAACACTTTCTTGCCAAGATGCATTACTAATAATTTGATAGTGAGCAAGGATTATTCCTAGGTTTAGAATCAGGCCATCCCAAGGCAGGAATGGTGCATGTCCCTTGTAACAAAGGTTGGGAGTGGACTGTTTAGAACTCTTCAGAGGTAATTAGGAGATATCTATTTGAGTTTTGAAAAAAATAATTAAGTCTCGAATATCAAGATTATACGAGCAAAAACAATCACTCCTTTTGGAAAGAAGTGCCCTTTAACTGTCCTTTATCTCCCCTTTAGAGACCTAAAGCTCTCTGACCCAAGAGAGAACCTGGAGGCTGGGATTATCCCACCATGAGCAGCGTTCACTGGCACCTCTTTACTCCCAGCACCTTCAATGTTCTCAAACACCTGCACTATCCTAGCATCTGCGGTGTTCTCAAACACCTGGACTGTTTCCAGTGAATGCTATGTTATCAACAACTCTACTCTCCCTGACTCTGCAATCATCTAATACAGCAGTACTATACCCAGATTCTGCAGTGTTCTCACACACAGGGACTTTGCCAGAACCTTTGTGTTCTCAAGCATCTGCATTACCCAGTGTCTGCTGTGTTCCAAATTTCTGGGCAATTCTACCATTTGCAATGCCTCAAGCACCTGTGAAATTTTCACCATGGCAGTTATCCTTAACACCTGATGTTCTCCAGCATCTGCAAATTCTGAAGCACCTGGACTATTTATAGCCTTTGTAACATTCTCAAACACTTGGGTTATTCCAGTGTCATCACTGTTCTCAAACATCTGGACTATCCAAGAATCTGCAATCTTCTCAATAATCTGGAGGATCCCAGCATCTGATATGTGTTCAATCACTTAGTGTATCCCATATTGCGCAGGGTCCTCAAACACTGGCCTATCCCAGTGTTCCTGTGTCCGCAGTGTTCCTAAACACCTAGACTATGCCAGCAATGGCAGATTATAAATGCGCAAGACTCTCCCTCTGCACAGTGTTGCAGTGTCCTAAAACACCTGGACTATGCCAGCATCCACAGTAGTCTCAAACACCTAGACTATTCCCAGTGCCTGCAGTGTTCTCAAACACCTGGACTATCCCAATGTTTGCAGGGTTCACAAAGACCCTATCACAGTGCTTTTCTGTTCTCAACTATCTGGAGTATCTAAGTGTCTCATATGTTTTTGCATACCTAAAGTATCCCCGAATATACAGTCTTCTCAAACACATGGAGTATATCCCAGCTAGCTTTTGATCACAAGTATCCGGAAAATCCAGACACCTGCAATGTTCTCAACAACCTGGGTTATTCAGCAATCAGCAATGTTCTCAAACACCTGAATTATCCCAGTGTCTGCAGTGTTCTTAAATATCTGGACTATGCCATTATCTCAAGGTGTATTACACAACCAGACCATTCCAGCACCTGCAGAGTTCTTTTTTATTTGTTATTGTTGCTCAGTTACAGTGATCCTGCCTTTTTACCAATTGCTCTCCCCTACACTATGGTCCACCACCCCCAAATCAATCTCACCATTGTCCATGCCCCTGAGGCCTCTATTTGTGTTCCCTACTTGCCCATTCCCCTTCTCTCCTCCTTTGTCCGCATTCCCCCTCCCCTCTGCGCACTGTCCCTTTGTTCTTTATTCCCATGTCTCTTGTTCTGTGTTGCTCATCTGTTTGTTTCATTGATTAGTTTTCACTTATAGGTGAGCCCATATAGTATTTTTCTTGAATACTGGCTTATTTCCCTGAGCACAATACTCTACCGCCATCGATGTGGTCACAAAGTGTAGGAGTTCCTTCTTTCTTTCTGCTGTTCAGTACTGCATCGTGTGAATGTACCACAGTTTTTTTGATCCACTTGTTTACTGATGGACACTGAAGCTGTTTCCAGCACTTGGATATTGTAAATAATGATGCTATGAACATTGGGGTGCATGGGTCCTTTTGAATGGCTTTTTCAGTATTTTTAGTGTGTCGGCCAAGCAGGGGGTTACTGGATTGAAAGGCAGTTCCATCTTTAGATATCTGAGGAAATTCCCGACCGTTTCCCAGAGTGGTTGCACCAGTCTGCATTCTCTCCACAGTGTACTAGAGTCCCCTTTATTCCACAACCTCACCAGCACTTATTGTTTGTTGACTTATTTCTTATGGCCATTCTGACTGGTGTGACAAGATATCTCATATGGTTCTAATTTGCTTGTCTCTGATGGCTAGTGATGTTGAACATTTTTTCACGTGTCTCTGGGCCCTCTGTATGTCTCCTTGCAGAAGTGTCTGCTCAAGTCCTTTGCCCATTTTTGACCTGGACCTTGTGTCTTCCTGGTGTGGAGTCCTGTGAGTTCTTTATATTTTCTGGAGACCAAATGCTTGTCCAAGGTATCATTGGCAAATATGTGTTCCCGTATAGTTGGTTCCCATCAATTTTTTTTTAGGTTTTCTTTAGCCAGCAGAAACATTTTAATTTTATATAGTCCTATTGGTTTATTCTTTTCATAATACTCGTTGGCCTAGGGGGACACATCAGTGAAAATATTGCTACATCCGATATCTGCAATTTTCCTGCCTATGTTCTCCTCTAGACACTTTTATGTTGTCATGAGTTATATGTATGACTTTCATCCATCTTAAGTTTATTTTGGTGTATGCTATAAGTTGATGGTTAAATTTTACGTTTTAGAATGCACTCATGCAGATCTCCCAATACCGTTTATTGAAGATGCTATTTTTACTCCATTTTATGCTCTGGCCCACTTTGTCAAATATTAATTGAGCAAATTGATATGGGTTTATTTCTGGGTTCTCTATTCTGTTTCACTGGTTCCAGGTACTGTTCTTCTTCCAAATCCTGACTGTTGTGATTATACTGGTCTTCTAACATAGTTTGAGGCATGGTATTGTGATAGCTCCTGTTTGTTCCTTTTCCTCTACATTGCTTAGGCTCTTCAGGGTTGTTTCTGGTTCCACATGCATTTCTAAAATATTTCTGCTATATCTTTGGAATACGTCATTGATATTTTGATGGGGTTGTGTTGAATCTATAGATTGTTTTGGGTACTGTAGATTTTTAATGATGTTAATTCTCCCAATCCATGAACATGGTATGTGCTTCCATTTATTTTTGTCTTCCTTAATGTCTTTATTCAGTGTTCTGTAGATTACTGAGTAGAGGCCTTTTGCCTCGTTGGTTAAAATCATTCCTCGGTACTTTGTTTTACTTCTTGCTACATTACATGAAAAAGTTTCCTCAATTCTGATTCAGAAATTTCATTGTTGGTGTACAAACATGGCTTTGATTTCTCAATGTTGACTTTGTTTCCCACCATTTCCTAATTCATTCATTGGGTTGAGCAGTTTTGTTTTGTTTTGTTTTGTTTTTAGTGGAGACTATAGTGTTTTCTATGTACATTATCATTTCATCCGCAAACTGTGACAACTTTACTTTCTCTTTTCCAGTTTGGGTGACTTTTATTTCTTTTTCTTGTCTAATCACTGTGGCTGGAAGTTCCAATACTAACTTTTTCAGAAGTGGTAAAAGTGGGCACCCTTGCCTTGTTCCTGATCTTAGGGGAAATTATAGCTTTTGCGCATTGAGGATGATGTCGGCTATGGTTTTCTCATGTATGGCCTTCATTATGTTGAGGTAAGCTCTAGCTATTCTCATGTTATGGGTGATTTCATCATAAATGGGAGATGTATTTTAGTAAATGTTTTTTCCAGCGCCTATTGGTATGGCCCTGGGGTTTTTGTCTCTCATATTTTTATGTGGGTATTGCATTAACTGATTTGTGAATAGCATGCCATCCCTGCATCCCTGGACCCCTCTTGATCATGGTGTGTGATCATTTTAATGCATTTCAGAATCTGGTTTGCCACCATTTTGTAGAGGATTTTAGCATTGTATTCATCAGCCATATAATCCTGTATTATTCTTTGGTTGTTGTTGTTGTTGTTGTTGTTGTTGTTGTGTCTTTTTCTGGTTTTGGAATTAGGATAATATTTGCCTCATAAAGGAGTTGGGGAGTCTTACCTTTTTGGAATTTGGAATAGTTTGAGAAAATTCAGGGTAGTTAATATGAGGGGCTCACTGACCTCTTGGTACACATGGTCCTTTTTCATAGGCTGTATATCTTCACATCCATGTCATTTCTCCTGTTCTCTAAGTTCGAGAAGAGCAGGTAGGCAAGGTGGTTGAGGTCTGCAGTGCTGGTATCTATCTAGTCAGAAAACACATGATCTCTTCCCATCAAATTAGCACCTGTCCTTCTATATAGTCTGGTATTTTCATGTGTTAACTATTGGTTCAGAAAGACCAAAAGTCCACTCTGAGTACAGATGGCTAATGAAATTTACCTTCTAGCCTGGCTGGTATAACTCAGTGGATAGAGCGCCTGACAGTTTATCGAAGGCCTGTTCACCTGATTCCCAGTCAGAACACATGCCTGGGTTGTGGGCTAGGTTCCCAGCAAGGGGCTCTTCAGAGGCAACCACACATTGTCGTTTCTCTCCCTCTCCTTCTCCTTCTCTTTCCCTCTCTATAAAAAAAATTAAATTAATTAAAGAGTATTAAAAATTACATCTTAAAAAAAGAAATATACCTTCTACTTGTTCCTATTATGTAGTTTAACTACCCAATGTTTCTGTGTCCTACTACATTTTCTTGTATTTTTCCTGATAATGTTGGTTCACAGAGTCTGAGAGATGGCATTGAGTACAGATTGCCAATTAAATTTACCCTCTATATCTTCCCATTATCTGTTTAAATATCCAAACTTTATTTAATAATTTATAAACTATTTTCTGAGGACACATTATGTGTCACACATTTAGCAAAGCCCTCTGCATACAACAACCATGAAGTATGGCTGCTAAAATCACAGGTGGATTTACTGGACAACTTACATGTGTCAATGGTTTTACATTTAATTTCATGCTTTAAACCATATATGAGCTACGTATTCTTATCTTGACTTCAACATTACCATTCTGTATATCACAGAGTTTGTAAGATCTGCTCAAAGGTGTAATGCAAACTTCCACCTTGGATTAATCCAGCATAAATGCAGGCCGCTAAATTGCACTCTATCCACCTAGGTCGTTCCTCTGGACTTAGAGGAACTGTAGCATCCAAATTACTTTCTCTTACCCAGATGTGATTGTTTCTGCAGAATGGCACATTAGTTTCTTTTTTTTAAATTTTTTATTTTAGTTTATTCATTACAGTTTCTATCCTTTATTCCCATTCCAGCCCACCCACCCATTCCTCCCCTCCTCGCTCCCCTTTCCAACCCCCCTTGTTTAGTCCATGTGTCCTCTATATTTGTTCCTGTAAACCCTTCCCTTCTGCCCTGGAATTCCCTCCCCTCTCCCCTCTGGTCACTGACTACCTGTCCTCTATTTCAGTGTCTTGTTATATTTCACTTGTTTCTTTGTTTTGTTGTTTAGGTTCCTGTTAATGGCGAGATTGTATGGTATTTGTCCTTCACTGTCTGACTTATTTCACTTAGCATAATGCTTTCCAGCTCCATCCATGCTGTTGCAAAGGGTATGAGCTCCTTCTTTCTTTCTGCTGCATAGAATTCCATTGTGTAAATGTACCAT
>JAPYXV010000016.1:1613837-1629929 GCA_028533065.1 Trachops cirrhosus | reverse complement strand
TAGAGTGAGAGACAGATATTAATCACTATGACCACAGACCCTGTACCTCAGTCACTTGGCAAGATGCCCAGACTCAAATGTGCCCATATTCTAGTCAACTCGTGGCTTTACTCGTTAACCACAAAACTTGCACCTAAGCTTGAAAAACTAGGTGTCAAATAAGTAGAAGGAAGAGGCTCAGACAGAGAGATGAGGTCAATATAGATAAGGCTTGAAAACTGCAAAGTATCTAAGTGCTCAATTGTATTTTATATGACATGTATTGCTGATTACATCCAAATATTATGTAATGCTTTCTACACAGCAATGGTAAAGTAAATATACTCTGGAAAACAAATTTTTTTTTGCTCCCACATTGCCACACACGCTTACCCCAGAGTATAAAATAAAGCACTCACCCCAGCAAGGCAGAGAAATGCCCGGCTGGTGAGCTTAAAAGCACCAAGCCCCCTGTCATTCTTTGCCGATGCCCTTCCTTCCATAGGGATTCCCTGGACCTGCAGGAGCTGGACTCTGGCATATGGGATAGTCCATATGTTAGAATTCACTGCAGAGGCTAGGATTCTTCATGGCTTGAGAAGACTCAAGATTCTGCGATAATCCAGGTGTCTGAGAACAGTGCAGATGCTTGAATAGCCAGGCAGTTGAGTACATTGCTTGTGCTGAGAAAGAACTGATATCTGAGCAAAGAGAGATGCTGGGATACTGCATCATTTTCAAAGAAGTACAAATACTGGCAGACTTTGGGTTTTAGAATAGAAACCTGTGTGGAAGAACGCAAGAGTTTGAAGACATTTCTGTTGCTGCATAAAACTGTGGTGTTTTTGAAACATACAGACCTTGGTGAGGCTCAGGTGTTTGATAAAATGGAAAAGGCTGTACTATTGCATGTGTAGCAGAATATTGTGGACACTGGATGAGTACAGATGATTGAGAACAAAAAGACACCTATCCACCAATTGCTTGGGAAAAGGAAAGACACATGGGTATGCCTGGTGTACAAACACCCTGCACATGATGCTGACTATCCACGTGTTTGTTTGAGATCATTGAAGATGTTATGACATACCAGTGTAAGAAAATAGTGAGGACACAAAGAAACTATGGCTGTTGAGAACTTCACAGATGCTGGTGCACTCCAGAAGTTTGAGAACTTTCTAGAAGATGGAATAGACCAGATGAGTGGGATTTCTGCAGATGTCATGATAGCCCAGGTCTGTGAAAACCGAGAAGACACTGGGAATTTATTAGGGGTCACAAATTATCCTTGAAAATCAGCTAATGACCCGTCATATTTTTTCTCAATGCCTGTGCTGCAATTAAATTTAGGGCGTGCAGACAAGGGCATTTCCCAAGGGCCAAGTACATTATTAGCCAGAGGACTAATGGGGTCTGGATAACCTGAAGCTTCTCTTCCTCAAGGGGCCTCAAGATAAATCTTAATGCTTGTGCCTGGATGGACCAGTGGTGATACATTCAGTGACTCCTGAGAATGAGTAGGATGCCTGATACATTGCTGGCCTGACCTGGCTCTACAGCACATCTCCATTTCTCAAATACCTGTATGAGAACTGTCAGATGATTTGACTCTGCACGCCACGGCTACATGGCATACCTGTCCTACTTATCTGTCAGTTGAATCTTCTCACCAGCATACCTGGAATGCTCCCTCCCCATTCTGAACATCCACAGGAATCTATACAGATCTTTGACAACTTGTGCATTCCTCTTCCTAAGACTCCTCAATAGAAGTCCTTGCGTATGAACTCTATTTTTTGCACTTGTGACGATCAGGCTTTAGGGCCTGGCAGGTGTGAGTGGGGTGATAAACCTTGTGCAGTGACTTGTGCTGTTGTTAATCTCCTTGGTGCCTCTGGGAAGTATGACCATATGTGTTTAACTATGCATTGTGGGGCAAGAGTAATGTTATGAAAAATGCTTTTACCCCAAAGGGTATATAAAACACAATGGGTTCATAAGAAATATGCTGAGTGATTGCTCTCATTCTGTGGTGTATGTTCTTATTTCCTGGAGTTCACTCCCACGGGCTGATGTCTGGACCCACGAGCTGGGACAAATGTACACTGAGTACATCACACAGTGACCTCTTCTTCCTCGCTGTGTGTTTCAGACTACCAGGAGAGTAGACTGATTGTGACAATGTATTGACGAATACCTTGTGCTGAGGCACCAGTGATGTGAGCCCCTTATAGATGTTCTCATCAATGGCTTTGTCCATTGCTGCGACTTGAATACTGGTGGTACCTGAAGACATGGAGGGCATGGGAAATGATGTCTCCACAGTTAACAAGCAGCACGGCAGTGCAAATGAGCAGGGGAATGTGAACTGTAATATGTTCCCTTTTCATACCAACATTTGCACTACATATGAAGTGACAAGCAGTAAAATGAATGCAATAATTGTAACAATATCAATGCTATTTGTTCACTCATCAAGAAACAGGGCTTCTTCTGACATGGCTGTAGCTGTGCAGACACTGGCCCCCATTTGCAGGATACTACAAGGGGCATGAGGGAAGGAGATGTTCCAATCGAACATCTCACATCTCCACCTGTCACGGTGCTCCCAGGCTCATGGTCCTTCTCTCCCTACCAATGTCAGGGGCATCCTGCCTGGTGACTTCCTCATGTCAGGAGCTGGAGGTGAGCACATAAGCCATGGAAAAGAGCTGGCTGGGGGCACTGCTTCCTGCTGCCTTAGACCAGCTGGGGACACAAGGACAGGAGAGTGTCCTCTGCTGCTTGTCATGAGACAAGTGACTTGGATCCCACACATAGAAGGCTCACTCATTCCTTGGAGTGTCCTTCTTCCACTTGAGGAATATGGGTTGCCAAATGCTGACAGGTGTGTGTTAGGGGAATGTAAACACCTCAGTTCCATGCACAAGGTCATTTGAACCTCGTGAACTGTGCAAGGAAGGCTGAAACACAAGAGCCTGATTGTGATTCAGCTTTGCGCCCCAAAACAACTTTCACAGTACAGGTCAGCCAAGTATTGTGAAGGCAGGCCTGTGCAAGGGCAGGAGTGACAGGAGGAGGGTTTGGGGAACATCTTAGTGTCTGGTAGCCAAGCTATGAATGTGTTTTGTGGAATGAGGTAGAGGGAACACTTTTCTTCACACCTTGAATCACTCAGCAGGTTAGGAGGTTTTCAGGACCAGTAGTGGTGGAATGGGGGGATTGTGCAGCCTATTGTATTGCAGGTCTGGTCCCTCTGTCAGCAATATAGAAGAACTCTGCCCTTTTCCCATGACCCACCCTGCAGGCAAAGTGCTATGAAAGTTTTGGGATTCTCTCATGGGGCTGCCCAGGGAAGGAAAGAAACTCAAGAAACACAACATTTGTTAGTAATAGAAGAGAAAAAAATGAAAGCAACAGTGGATACCAATTATGGAAATCTACCTTGTTTATGGAAATCAACACCCTTGCCAAGCTTGGGCCTAGGAGAGGAAGACAGAGGTCAGCCTTTCCTCTCATGTCATTTGGGTGTCCCGCATTTGTGATTCCATCACTTCAGAATCAGTGTGAGAAAGTCTCAGTTAGCCGTCATTAGTTCAGGATATGATATGGATACTCACTGATTGTGTTTGCATCTGCTCTGTAGTGAAGTGAGGCCTATTTATAAGAAAAATCTGGCTTCAGTGAGCTGTAGACACCCTCGAGTACACTGAGGTAGATGTTTGTGGACATTAACTCAGAATGTTTGGCCAGGATTGACCAAGGTTGTGCATATCTGCTCTGCTCATAGTATGTGTCCGTTTCCACAGGACTTCAGTTAAAAAGCTGGGATTTGAAATGCAACAACTTAGAGTCCCAAGGTGGCTTCTGGAGTATTGAATTCCTTGCAGCTCAGCTAGAAAGAAAATTCACTACAGAAGCTGCTAGGTGAAGGCTCACAACCACATTGTGTAGATGTAGTGTGTAGAGTTTGGGAAGAGACTCTCCCCAAGCTCATTTCTCAGTCAAGGCTGGGCAAGGGCATTTTCCACAGGTTTTACTTACTGCAGTGTGAGTGTATCTTGTGAACAATAGGAGGGTACCCAGGCTCAGTGGCACAGTGATTTGACCTGCACAGAGGGAAGACTGCAAATACATGTAGCCTGCTCAGGGCAGCCGAATCTGTGTGGAGAAAGCAGTGGTGTCTGCTCAATGACCAAAATTGGACCCAGCCATCTCTCCCCTCCATATCTTCCCTTTTCCAGTATTGTAGATCAGGAAGCCTTGACCACTTAAACATTTAGTTGGTGACTTTTGGCCACAGAGCATGGATGCCAGCTGCTGACCCAATTTTAAATATCAAAGCAAAAGGCTGCTGTTACCCATCCCCTGGTACCAAATAAAGAACTGGCACAGAAAGTTTCAGAATCCTGATTTGTGTCACACAATGGGAGGGGGCATTTTGGAGACTCAGACGTGATAAGGACTGAACCAGAGTGCTAATGCTGGGAAACATGAGATGAGGAAACTGAAGGCTAGCAGGGAATGAGGTAGATCGGTGCCCAAAGGGAGCCTGGCTGACATCCATGACCACAAAAATGCCTCATCCTGCCCTTCATCTCTGAGCATCTGTGTTCAGAATATAGCAGGACACGATGCAGGAGAAGCCAAGGGAAGTGTGGCGTGTATTCAATAAGGAGGAAAACCCACGACACCTAGGACTCTACAGAATTCCCTTTCCTGGTGAGTCTGTCTCCATTCAATTTCCCTAGGCAGTAGTCTAACTGGATTGACTCCATATGCCGGGCCTTTCCAAAGTTCAGGAGCAGTGGCTGAGCCTATGGGTTCTCTGTGGTACTCCTGGATCTGTTTCTTCAGTGATGGAGTGAGTGTGGTATCTGGGGTTCCAGTTAGCATTGCAACGGAATTTATTAGAACACAGGGTGGAAAATGCTGAAGTATATGGTGTTGACATTTCCCCAGCGATTAGGGAACTATTACTCTATCACATGTCTTTTTATGGGTGTGGAGAGTTTCTTTGAAAGGGGACTTGTCTACTGATGACACTCTTGGGGAGAGTAAGGGGCCACTTCATTTCATTTGAACTCTGCTCAGACCTGGCATTTCACATGTGTGGGACATATTTGTATTGTGACATGTGAGGGGCTACTGAATGCTTATCACTTATCAACCTCCATGAAAAATTGGGCTACCTTCCCTGAGTGTCTCTTCTGGTGTCTCAAGATTTATGACTTCTGTGCAAAGCCTTGCCCAGGGGCCCCACAAGTGTAGCTCTGCTGCCCAGTGTGTGTCTTGTGGAGTAAGGTGAGACCTGAGTTCTATGAGAAACAGTGCCTAAATTTCACGAAATCATAAGGACTTGTCCCTGCATGGGTTCTCTTGTGTGTGTTGAGATCGGCCTTCACTGTAAAATGTTGTTTGCACTCTTGGAAAACATAGGGATTCTTCCCTGATTGTTTCCTCTTGTGTCCTACAGGAGCAGATTTTTCTGTGTACCCCTTCTGACAGTATTTGCAATCATAGGTTTCCTCCCATGAATGAGTCCTCTGGAGGCTGATGACATCTGACATCCCTGCAAGCTCCATCCACACTCCCTGCAAGCATGGACCCTGCCTCCTGAGTATGTATTCTGGAGTTTCTTCAATTGTGACCCATCATTGAAGCCTTGCCCACATCCTCCATACCTGATTTTTACACATCTAGGCACTCCTCCCACCACAAAGCATATTCCTGTATCCTCTTGATGCACTTTCTGCATTGTGTTCGGCTTTCCCTCCAGAATTCTCCCACCCATACTAGAGCTCCACTTGGGTTCAGTGGGTGTTGTTGACAAGGCCCAGGAACGTCCCCTCTGTCTGATCCTTTTAAGCAAGTATTGGGAACTTTTTTCACCTCTTGACCTTCATCCTCGTCATTCCAGCTATGGGTATCAGCACCCTGCTGCTGCTGACTCTGATCCTCTGAGGAGGGTTCCAAAGATTGTTGTTGTTTTCTTGCAGATGTTCCCCAGGTAATCTGAGAAGGGTGACTGCGGTTCACATGTTGGCAGAGCAATTTCTGTCTGGAGAAGGCTCGAGGGCAGGATGAACATGGGTGCATCTCTGGTTTTGCTTGTACTGAAAGAGAAATTTGTGGTCAGTGCACATGCTGGCAAGCCAGCCAGGACCACATGCTTTGTCTCCTGAATGTAGGAACAGCCCTAGGAATCATTCTCATTGTGGTGACAATGCAGGCTGTGTGTCCCACAAAGTGTTCCTTCACAGTCTAATTTCCTTTTCATTCTCATGCACTGCATCATCTTCAGGGATTCACAAAGCCCACCTTTATTGTCTTTTTTTACCAAGTTGCCAGGCTAGGGACTTTCTAGGACCACCAGTCTCCACTTGACAAACTCTACGGATGAATCTGCAGTGACCTTTGCGGTGCATATGTATTTTCTAGGTAGTGTTAAAGAGAGTAACTAGAGGTTCCAAGAGAAAGGGGCTTCTGGTTTCTCTTTTCCAAAATCATAAAATAAAATTATGCACTCAGGCAAACCCCTCATCAAGTGTCCACACCGGATTCATTCCCTGCGAATGAATGATTCCTTGTGAGGCCATTACAAACAGTATTTATACCGGTCTCTAAACATTTCTCCAAACATGCTTCTCACCCTGATGACTCCCACACACCTCCAACCAAACAGCCATACTCTCCCTTTTGGAGACAAGTTAATCTCTGGGGGGTTCTCCTCTGATATTTATTTTCCAAATAGTAGCAACACACCATCTTAAACAGAGGCACCCCACTCTGCACCTGAAGACTGAACACTTGTCTCATCTCACTGAGAAAAGCATCCCGTGTCCCAGCTTGTAGAATAGACAGTGCATTTTCCATCTTCTAAGCATCTACCTGACCACCTTTCCTACTCTGTGTGTCCACAATGACACATGAGTGGCCTCAGCCAGCCTGACACACCACCTCATATCGCTCATGCACTAACCCGCACCACTGTCACAAATCCTTTGCCCACTGGTTACTTGGTAAATGTTAAGTCCTGAGAGAGGCCCTTCCTGACCATCTGCCATACTGAACTTTACCTGCACCATCCTGAACTCATAGTGATATCTAAGCACATGTCCTGGATTTTTTTGCTCCATGAACTAAAGTCTGTGTAATATTAGGCACAGGCAAGCACGTGCAGCTGGTTTACCCTCTTTCATCTGAGAGTGGCTCAAGTGTACTTCAGCACCTGTTTGGCTTATTAGCAATTCAATGCAGAACTAAGAAAAATGATGACTAAGTGCATATGGATATACATATTTCATTTAGATAGATAAAAGATATTAAAAAGAAAGAGCAAGAAAATGCTCAGAAAAAAAATTTTTTTGAACAAAGGTGGTTATCGCTTGTAACATTCCTCACAGGGCAAAAAAGTCTTTCAGTGCTATATGCATTGGCATATTTATGCATGCATCATTTGAAAAACTAGAACAAAATTAAAAATATAAATGTTGTTTGTAGGGATGAAACGTATATGGGCTGGACCCTTGATTTATGAAGGAACTGAATGAAAAACTTACTCACTTTACAGTGATTTTATGCTACTTTGGAATTAGTCCACAAGAATTTCTAAGGACAGATGTCTATCTTTTTTTTCACTTTGAAGAAGCACAGTGGTGTCCCACTTCTTCCAGGTGGAAACTCACATTTCCACTTACCAACACCCTTGATGCCCAGATGCTGGGCAAACTTGTCCCCATACCAGACCAGTAGGTCACAACCCAGCCTGATGCCCTGGCAGGTTCTGTAGAAAATCAGCCCATGATATTGAAATGCCATGAGGTTCTGCTCTTCCTCATACCAGGCACAGTTCACATACTTGGGATTGAGGCAGAAAGAAAGGAAAGAAACCACAGCAATGAGCCCTGACTCCCGACACAACCACATGCAGCTCCTAACTGGCACTTAAGATCCTCAGACTCTGATGTCACCCACTAACCTCAACACTCCCAGGGAGCCTCTTGTTCAGTGCCTGATCCTCTGTAGAATGTCAGAAGAATGCCTCCCTCCAAGACCTGGGTATGGTGCTCATCCTCCCTGGTACTATTTTCTGAAGCCCAGTTGTGGACTTAAGTTCCACCCTGACTGGCAGTGAAACCCAGTGAGCTCCACCTTCTCTATACCCTAATCAAATTTTCTTTCACACCACAGAACGTGGTGCTTAATCTACACTCTGCTTCCAGATTAGCTCTCAACTTTGGATTCCCAGCTCAAGTTCATCATCTCTTGACAGGCCTTTCTCCAATCTCCCCACATGGTACCCAGAGTACTTTTCAATGCCCCCACCAGGTTCCCATAGAAACTTGGGTCTCTCTGTGTCTTAGCGAAAGAATACAGAACAAAAATGTTTGACACTCCCTTCCCACAGTTAAAAGGGAGCCTCTGAGGAAAGCTGCCCATGAGCATTTCTATGCAGGCCTGAAACCACATTTGACACATCTAGTTAAACTAATGCTGGGATGCGTTGGCATGGTGCACTTCTCAAAAATTTGGAACACTTCAGTTAAATGTTTCTAAAAGCAATCTCTTCATGTCTGTCTGCAGTGAGTCCTGCTTAAGGATATAGGTTGTGTGTCTTTCCAAACTGTGAATTCATTCACATAACCTAGAACACAGTCAGTGTCAGTAGAGTGCAGTCTAGTGTCCCCAGGGATTCTCAGTTCCTACAGGTTTTTCCAAGTGTCAAAACTTTGTCTGGCATGGGGTTTTATAGTTTCAGGGCATATTCTATGTTTTATCTCTTTGACTCTAAAGGTCTGTTGAAGTGAACGAGTACTGTGTGGAGAACAAAGAGGAAGAGGATTGAGGTAGATTATTCAGGGAGGCATGATGTCAGGAAAAGAAACATGGGCAAGTGGAGGATGAGAGATGAAAGACCTCTGTAGCAACTGGATACCTAGAGATCTTACCTCATCCAGTTGTAACAGGATTTGTCCTCTACATCCATGTGCTCATTACAATTACTCCCTTTGGTGATCTGTATGGTAGAGAGGGTGTTAAAGGTTTTTCTCTTGTTATTCTTAGGTGAAGGGGGTTACTGTTCAAAGAATTGTTTCACTTTATAGACATGAAAGCCCTCTCAGTATGCCTGGAGTTTTACCTGCTGCTTGTGACCACAAGACATTTTACTTGCTTGTCATTTACACATCCATGTCCATCTGTCCGAGAGTAGGAGCTCCCAAAGGGAGGAGCCTCTCTTTGGCATCTGCATATCTTTGGCCTTTCTTCTGCTGTGACCCTGAAACTGCAGACCCATGCTCATGCAAAGTCCACTCAGTACTAGCCATACTGCCCCCATCCATGTGTAGCATAGGAGGTGAGGATTCACCGAGTGATGGAAGTGATGTGGGAATCCAGAGAACAGGGTAAGAGAAAAATGCTTCTCACCAACCAGGTGTATTAGCTACTGGATGCCTCTTCATCTTGTGTGACCTGGCCCTCAAAAGGGCAAAACCAGACACACACCGGCAGGTCATACGCCTCATTCCACACTCCAAGCACAGCATCAAGGATGCCTGATGGTCCTATTACCAACTCACGGAGCACAGTGAGAGCTGAGCAATTCAGAAGCCCCTTGACCACTGTAGTGTCTTTTATAAACCCAGAGGGCCTATGCAAGGGAAAGCTGTCAATGACGAGGTCCTGATAGTTCTCACAATCTTCAGATGAGATGAGCAGGCAATAGGAAAGGTATAGGACATATCTCTGAATGTGAAGACCCTCAGAGACAGCCCAGGAACTCACATCACAGAAACCCCATTCTCTACTCAGGGTGGAAGGGGATTCTCCACTGGGGGAAGGGATGATTTACAGGCCAAGTGACTACATGAAATCACTAGACCAAGATGTACCAAACTATTGTGCACAAGGACCACTTACAGAGGTAGTCATCATCCTGGGGCTCGATGACTTCTTGTGCACATGGCCCTTTCCTTCTTGTAGGTTATACCCGTTTGTGACAGTATCATTTCTCCTCCGTTTGAAGTTGGTGAAGAGCAGGTGAACAAGGTTGGTGGCATCTGGACTGTTAGTCTCCCTTTGGTTCTGAAAATGCTCAGTGTCCTCCCAACAAAATTTCCTCTTTCCTTCTCATTCTCTAGTATTTTCATTTGTCAAATTTTGGTTCAGAGAGACTGAGACCTCACTCTGCTTGCACATGGTCAATTCCATTTGAAGTTCTAGATGTCCCCATTGTCTGGTTTTTACTTGCTAACATTTACTCTTCATGAACTACTCATTGAGGGTTCACGATGTGAATAAAGCATGAATCCAAGGCCTGTGCATACAACACCTAGATTGCATAGGTGACATCATCATCACACATGCATTTCTTGGGCAACTGCATGTGTCCACTGTGTTAAATTTATCTCAACACTTTCAAACCATGTATGAACTATGTATGCTTAATTTCACTTTACACATTAGCATTGTGGAGCTCAGAGAATTTAAAAGGTTTGCCCAAATCTCTAGTGCAAACTTTAGTCTCAGCTCCACCAAGCACAAATTCAGGCCGATCTGTAGTGCCCTCCACACACCCAGGCCATACTCATCCACTGTTCTAGAGGACATAGAGGAACTGTAGTGTTCAAATTAGTTGTTCTTACCCAAATCTTTTCTGGAGTGCTCTGCAGAGATACTTGCTTCTCCAGAAGGGGGCAATGGTTTCTGGCTCTGCTGTGAGCCACATCTGCTAAGCAAACTTTCTCTTCCAGATAATTTCTTGAACTTAGATTCATTACTAGCCTGTGTCCTGGGCTTTGCCTATAATGTAAGAGTCACATACCAAAAAATCACATTCACTTATTTAATTCGTATTACATATTTTCCCATGTACGTCTTTAATCACCATTTCAACAGGCCTTGGAAATACCAGAGTAGGATGAATACCACAGGAGGAAAAGAGGGCCTCTATGTATGCTGGATTCAACTAGAACCTATGCCTTCAGGAAGTTTTCTTTCAGTCTTCTCTATAAGAATGAGACTGAGGAATATGAGACAATGAGATTGGGACAAATCCTGGCAAAAATGTACATAGACAATAAAGGGAATGACACTAACCCTCAATTCTTTTTAACTTGGGGAGGACACTTGTAGTTGGACTAGTTGGAGGTTTGGGTTGGACTGTAGTCTTATACATAAAACCAGATATTTCTGTATGTTGGCAATGATCGCCATAATCCTACTCTTACCTGCATTTGTATCCATGGGGAATATTTTCTTGTCAACAGACTTTGGGAAATACTCACCCTCTGTCCCTTTCTTAAGGCTACCACAGGACATTTGACTACAAGATAATGAAAAATCAGAGTTTTGATAGGTATGTGTTTCCAAAGTCTGGAGATGCTAATTAGGTACAGAAAATTCTGAATCAGAGACTAGTCCATGGCCAGTGCAAGGATGACTGGAAAATGTTTTTGGGGCTATCACTAAGGCCTATGCTTCTCTTGTGTCCATCACCTAGCATTATTGGAATACCCAGTTTCAACAAAGCAGTATCTGCACTTTTCCCTCTTGTCATAAGCTATCTCAAAAAATAGATTCGTATTTCAGGACAAAAATATAATAAAGGTCATGTGTCTTTGCACATACTCCAATTGCATAATAAGACCCTTTCTCCAATCTCACTTCCTCCTTCCAAATATCCTGGTCAAGACTCATGGCCCCATGACCATCTCATCTCCTTTATTTCTCACCTTTTCACCACCTACTTGAATCATTAGATTCTGGTCAGCCTTTGAATTTCCTCTGAAAAGAGTCTCTAGTGTCTTTTCAACAGCATCAACATTTCCATCAGGTTAAGGTTCCACCTAGACTTCACCTGTGTTTCAAACCCACACCCATGAAAAGATATCACCCTATTTAACACTCACTCTCAAAACCAGAGAGGATGATGACAGGGTTGACTCCAGGAAGTGATACAAAAATCAACTACTACCACCTCTGCCCACAGCCTCAATTCCCTTAATTACCATGAGTAATCATTTTACCCACATGGCCCTGTGGTCGTCATGTGGCACTCAATTCTTACAGCAGTGCTCGGGGCTCAAAGCAACAACGTTCCCTCGTGATGACAGCTATTCTGAAGTAGGTATGTGTATCATATATTTTTATGGTTGATACATTTAGTGGTTAACTTATGTATGAGTATGCACATTTACATTACACATTTGCAAAATTTACATGAATAGCCTGTTCTTTGACATTACTATGAATCGTATTTTGTTTGTTGAACAGCAAAGACTTCCCTTGCCACACCCTGAGATGCATCCTGACCTAAATAATGCAGGTTCATGTCAGGGAGGATCATTAACCACAAAGCCATTGCGATTGATACCATTGGGTCGGCAAAGTCCCAGTGCACCTGGTGCTGTGAGCTCCTCATTGCCAGTGCCAGCTCTACTCTGGCATAACGATTCAAAATTCACCCATATTTGTGATCACATATAAGAGAGCTGAAAGCAGATAGAGCTGCCTAAGCCAGAGCCTTCCCAGTAGCCCATCATGCTTATCAGGCATCACTGCTCCTGCACCTCTGCCCACCAACCCCTCTCCAATACAAAGCATCAGTGCCAATGGCAAGTATATTTCAAGTTCCTGTACTGAATTTACTCCCAGTTTCCCTTTGGGTTCCACATTTCCCAGGTGAAGTTTTTGGAAATGTCCTTCAAAACATCTTTGCCAAGGAGAACATAGTACATTTCATCAGTAATTTAGTCAAGTGAGTGAGAACCCAGAGAGGGACTTCTCCTCAGTGCAAGGAGTAGTCTGAGGACACTGGTGGTCTCTGTACAGTGAAGAGGAAGTTAACTGTCCCTCTACTTCTGGCCAGGTTTCCTCAGGACACCAGGACAGCTCCAGTTTCACTGGCGTTGTTGTGCAAGACTGAGTCCCATCATTCCCATGGGTATTCAATCCCATGCCCAGAGAGGTCCATCCCATTATATGTGATGGACACTGCATTGGCACAGCTCTTTCAAGAGCGCTGTCTCTCTGAGTAGTTTCCCTGGTTCCTAAGGGTGGGAACTCTGTGTCCTATCTTACCATTGCACTGCAGTGTTCTGTGACCCCAAATCTAGTTCTCTCAGCCAGTGAACCCAGCGTAAGTACCACCAGTGCTGATCCCTGGTCAGACATTTGCATATCATTCTGGCTGCTCTGTCCTCAGCTCTGTCCCTCCTGGTAAGTACCCCTTGGTGCAGATCACTGTGTGTCTTCTCCCAGGTGGTATTACACTGGTATTGACATTTGAATCTCATTATATATACTTTCTACTACCCTGCCCCTACAACATGCCTCTGCACATGCTCTGACAGGATCAGTGCTGCTGCCAGGTGATGTCTCAATTCCAAGGCAGCTAGGTTGGTTACCAGCTTTGTACCTCTTGGTTAGCTTCCTGGTCCCTGATGGCACACTCTGCCTTTTTCCATCTTGCCTCAGCAGTCCCTGCCACATGCAACACTGTTCACACCCACACCTCCTGCAATCTAAACAAAGGCAGAGACTCCACCTGTCATTACTGAAGCCTGTTGGTTGCTGGTGCATATCTGTGACCAGGTCTGTTCCTTCTGGTACATTCCCTGGTCCCTGAGACTGCCCTGGGACTTCTCCCCTGTGATTTCACAAAAACAAAGGATTTCAGGACCCACTTTCACCAGGTACACACTGCATAAGCACATGGGAGTCAAGCTAGAGGACTATGGATTAGATGGGGCATAAGCCACCAGGCAACACAGAGCAGCCTACCATGTTGTGCACTGTTCCTGTCCTAACCCCGTTAGGGCCACCTCAGGAGAAGTCCGACTTCTGGAGCTCAGACCGCCCTGACCTTGAGGAGGGTCTGTGATAGTGATAGAAAAGGCACCTTTACTAGGGGTTCTGGACTTCAACCGGGGCTATGAAGTAAAACACGTGAGATGCTGAAACATTTTCTAGGAGTCAGAATTCTGTCTCCTACGCCTGAGATCTTGAGGACCTTCAGGAAAAGATCTGGGATGATTAGGTCTGAGGGCTTGTAAGGTGCTTACTGGGATATGCTTTGTGATCTCTGAGGCTGAGTAGATCTGGGACCTCTCAGTATGGGCGTTTGGTTCATTGACCCTGTGTCCCCAGGACACAGGCATTCAGGATGTCTGAGTATGGGGAGATTAGGATTTTCTCTGATATTATTGAGTAGGGCGGGCTGGGATGAGGAGGTTGTGGAGATTAAGGGTGTTGGTGGGTCTAAGCTTTTGGCAGATGCAGAGCTTTTCTGTGCAAGGTGTTTTGGTGTCCTCCCTGTAAACAGTAAGGTGGGGCCCTTGAGCCTCAGCATTAGGTTACCTGGGCTGTCTTCCACTGGGGTTTGAAGAGCGAGGGCTAAGGGTTTCAAAGAGCAAAGTACCCCATTTACCTCTTTGTCTCACGGAGCCCCTGCTGCAATGCCCCTCTTGGAGGGGGGTTCCCTCAGAACTGCTGCTCCTGAGGAACTCGGAAGGCATGATGTCACAGAGGGCAAGGTTCCTGAGGGTAAGACCACGTGGTGGGCACGATCCACCAATCAGCGCTTAGATTCTAGGCCCTGCCCACCAGTGGGCTGTAAGAAGAAGCTGAGTGTGCTGGGTAGGGAGTGTTGATCCTCTGCCAGATTTGTGCTGGGACGGTTGGAGGAAGACCTGCTCCACTCCACATGGATTTGCTCTTCTGCATGTGGCAGCTGCCTGTGACTCAGCCTCAGCCCAAAGTGTGGCATGGCAGTTTCTGGTGGCTTGTTTTCCAGCTGCTGTTGGGGGACATGCCAGGCAGCAGCAGGGTGCCCTGAAACCGGGCAGGTCTTCAGGGTGAATGTGGCCCTCCTGCAGCCTGCCAAATGATTTTGTTCCACCAGACCATGATCAGGATCTACGACTTTCCTCTGGGCCCTTGTGCCCTACCTTCTGAACCCCACTGTCAGTAAGAGGTGCATAAAAGGGAGGATGCGGTTAACACTGCATTGTGCTCCTGGGAAAATGATGAGTCACTAAATTCCACCCATACACTTCATGGACACAAAATAACTTCCACAGTGCTCAAACATTCAAACACAAAAAATGGAGCAACATTTAGTGTAGAAAAATCATGGGGAGAAGCACCTATGTGAGTCATGGGTATGTTAAAATACCACATTCTAAAAAGAATTCAGAAAAAGACAAGATACAACTATGTTTGTATCTTGAAAGAAAACACTTGTGAACACTCTCTTTCTCTTTCTCTCTGTCTCTGTCTCTGTCTCTCTCTCTCTCTCTCTCACACACACACACACACACACACACACACACACACACACACACACAGAGTCTGAGAAGTCCTACAAGCATTTTACAGAAAAATGGGGCATCTAATCTAAGGATATAGGTCCAGAGAGCAGTGTCACTATAGCTGTTGCTGGCTTTCACTGGGTAAAATGGGAGAGGATTCCTGGACCTTGCCTTTTTTGGGTCACAGAAGTATAACTGCATGTCCATGGATAGGAAACAAGCCAACTAAAGGAAATTATTAATTATATAATAGAAATCACATGTTTTTTTCTGATTGCTTCTTTAATTCCTTGGTGGCTAGAGCTCCATGCAGTTTGATTTGCTGACATCTGGTTGCTTATTGATTTGAGATGGGTTGCTATCCTCCTTTTGGTTGTGCCAGGAAGCTCAGGGTTTCTACCTATGCCTCCATCTGGGCCAGACACTGTCTTTATTTCTTAATCAGGTATTCTATCCCTTGCTCTCTTTCTTCCCCTTCCAGTTCCTCTGGCATGAGAATATTGTTACATTTCATCTTGCCCCATAGATCCCTTCAAGAATACTCCTGCCTATAAAATATTATATTTTGGGCTGCTCTGATGAAGTTGCTCTTTTCCTACCTGGTTTCTAGTTTGCTGATTTGATCCTCTGCTTTATCCAACCTACTGATTATCCTTTAGGTATATTCTTTACTTTAGATATGTTATTCTTTACTTGTGCCTTGTTCTTTTTCATGGTTTGTATGTCTCTTTTCATCCTGTTGAGCATCCTTATTTCCATTACTTTGAATTTACCAGTATGCTGTTTTGCTGGTTTTCTG
>JAPYXV010000016.1:1591419-1613337 GCA_028533065.1 Trachops cirrhosus | reverse complement strand
TTGCTGATTTGATCCTCTGCTTTATCCAACCTACTGATTATCCTTTAGGTATATTCTTTACTTTAGATATGTTATTCTTTACTTGTGCCTTGTTCTTTTTCATGGTTTGTATGTCTCTTTTCATCCTGTTGAGCATCCTTATTTCCATTACTTTGAATTTACCAGTATGCTGTTTTGCTGGTTTTCTGGAGATTCCTCCCATTTTATTATTTGGGACTCTTTCTTTCTGTATTTTTGTCTGTCTCTTTGTGTTTATGTCCATGTATTAGAGACCTGCTGTAACTCCCAGAACTGGTACCCAACCAGTGGGTGTCCTGTTGGAGATGCCCTTTGGATTTGTGTGGCACAGTCTCCTTGGCACCTGAGCTGCATGCACTGGAATGGCCCTTGTATTGTTAAGTGAGCCTTCCAGTTGTGGTTTTTCTTCATTGCTGTTGTCCAATTTTCTGGGTAGCTCAACTCTCAGACAGGCCAGTTTTAGGTAGAGAAACAATGATGTGAGAGGGAATCATTGAGTAATTGCCACCCCTCCATGCCCCAACTGGTGATGGAACCTGCAATCCCTGCAGAGGGTGTGTGTGTGCCCTGGGCAGGGATTGAAACTGCATTCTTTTAGAGTGGGGTATGATATCCCAACCCACTGAGCTCCCATTTAATTTATTTATTAATTTTCTATGATACTGTGTACCTCTGGATATTGTACATGGTAATTTTCAAACACCCAGTGCACTCTCCATCATGGAATGTAGCTGTATCTTTCTTCATATTTCAGTAATATTCTTGAAGTCTCTTATAACTTGTTATACACAATTAGTTCTTATTTTACCTCTCTGAATTCCAGCATCTCAAGTTCTTTTTCTGCAGGTTCTCACTTGGCTGTCCTTTCTTTCAATCAAAACATATGTATGCATATTTATCTATATATATAGACACATGTGTACATTTATAGCTATATACATGCATATTGCCCTGGCTGGTGTGGTTCCATGGATTAAGCACAGAACTGAGAGCTAAAAGGTCACTTTTAGCTCATTTCCCAGTCATGCAATGTGCAAGAGTTGCAGGCTGCATCCTCAGCAGGGTTATCCATGAGAGGCAAACGAGAATTGAGGTATCTCTCCCTGTCTTTTTCCCTCCCTTCCACTCCCTCAAAAAATAAATAAATAAAATCTTATGATGTTCTCAAAATGTAAATAAATAAATGTGTGTGCATACTCATTAGTTCACAAACATATTTATGTACATGTCCCATATAAGTGACTACATATGTAAATTTAATAAATGTGCATTCTACATGTGAATACATTTTCTCATGTATACGCTTTACATTCAAAATATATTTCATCTATCGTGTGTGAATGTGTGTGTGTGTGTGTGTGTGTGTGTGATGTTTCTGGGAATGATAATCTGTCAAAATTATTTTGCAGCTGATACGTTAGAAGTTTTCTTCCAGGCACAACTGCTATTTAGAAAAATCCTGAACGCCTCTCACCCAGGAGTTCTTTAAATTCCAGTCTGAGCTTAAGCATTTGTCAAATCAATCTTTTGTGTGTCCTGAGGAAAAACACAGCTCTTGGTTCTGGTTCTCAGAGGAGATGCTTTGCCTACTGAGACAGCAAAAATTCGAGGTAGGAATGTTCCTGATACCTCCCTAGGAAGGCCTTTACCTATTTGTGCCCCTATCCTTTCCTTAGACATGCCAGCTGTTGGGATTTCAAGGGTAGGTAGATGCTCTTTCTTAACAATCCTCTATGGGCCATGTTTACCCTTAGTCCCCAAATGACTGAACTCTGGTCACCTTCATTGAGCAAAAGCCATGACAGCAAAAGTAAACTTCTGAGTCCTGATTTTCAACCTTCATTGAGTTCTTGGCCAATGAGAAAGTCTTCATTGTGGCCTGTGAATGATATCAATAGAAGATTATTAATGTTTGCCCAGCTTATTAAATTGTTTTAATTGGGAAGTTCAGCCAAGATGTCTAGCCAGAGAGCCTGTAACAAAAGCCTGCATGAGCAATTCTGAAGTATTCCCATTATTATTGTTCACTCAGTCTGAAAGGTAAATTACTTAGCATGGCATAAAGAAAATTACATACACAGTATCCAGGCTTCTAACCGCATTCTTTTTAGAAGGTGTCAACAAAGATACTCTAGTTCCTGGGACTAGAGGATAATTTAGGATTATATGACACCACTGCAGTTGCAACATGGGTCAAAAGTAGCCAAGGAAGCCAGAAAACACAAGGTCTGCGCAGAATGCCCACCATCGCTATGCTGAGTATTGTTTTGAAATATTTAACCCACTCAAGTGCCACACAAATTAGATAGAATTAGTCTTGCTACTGTCATGGAGGTGAGAGAAACCAAGATGTAGAAGATTAAGTTGCGTGCTGAGAGGAATAGAGCTAGTAAGTGCCATCATACTCAGAATATCTGGCTACGTTATTTTTTTAAAAAAAATCTCATGGAAAACTAGAAACACAATTGTATATCTTGTGAGATTACAAGAGGAATAAGAGTAGGAGAAAGTCCTTGGGTAATGTTATCTGGAAGATTGAGTCGGCATTCAGCAGTTGGATATCTGTGGGGTGCCTTTCCATTTACTATTACACAGAGGCAACTTTGCCCCTTCAGGACTCTCATATGTCTTCTTTGACACATTCATTACATGCTGTAATTGCTTTGCAAGAGCAGGGACTCTGAGTCATTTTCCCTGATATCACGCAAGGTAAAATCTGCCCAAGAAACTTTCCATTAGCATCCACGAAACCTTCAAGAAAAACAAAGAATGAAGCTCACCTCTGCACAGAGTGAAGTCTCCTTTCCAGGTAGTAATGTCAATGGCCAGCCTATGGGACACAAAGACCTCACAGCAGCGACCAGTGTGTGGGGATGCTTGAGCAATGACTGACTCTAGTGTCTGTGTTAACCAGTGCCATGATCACCCAATCCTGCTGAGTGTACTTTGCCATGAGCCCAGACCTCAGTCTTTTGATTATCCCAATGACTCAGAAAGCTCCCAACATCCTGCAGAGCCAGTGACTGGTCAGAACCTCATCATTTCTGTGTCACGTGTCTGCTGAGCTCTTGGAGAGCACAAGGCAAACATTTCTCACCTCCTGCAAATTCTACATTTGGCAAAAGTTTATTACAGAAATACCCAGAAATATACTTGGCACCCTGAGGAAATTCTAACCAAAGGGAACTATAACTGAATTCGAAGTGTGCCGAGAACCACAGCCAATGTTGTGATACTCACGGATTTTTAAATATGGTTGTCTGAATGCAAGAATTCCAGTGGCACTGTGGTTGTGTCACCATGCCTAGCCAGTTGCACAGAAGACACAATGTGAAGCCCTCACAAGAGGAGAGAATCAGCCCCATGGCTCAGCAGCATAGAGCTGGCAATTTAAGAAAACAGACAGGAAAAAAAAAGTGATTTGCAATCCACTGAGCCTTGACAATGTGTCAATTTTGCTGGGGGCAAATGGCTTACTTAACACCACTGAAAAGTAGAAATTGTTATACCAGTATGGGCCCAGGCATTGGGTACAGAGGACAAATCTCAGTATTTAGTGCTGGGATCTCAAGATAGTGAAGCAAGAATCCTGACATGAATGGGGGTGCATCAGGGTTTATAGGAGCATTATCACCTTATTCTTTGAGCTTCACACCCAGGTCAGTGTTCATGAGTGTAATCTCTGTAGAAGGGCTCACCTTATTTTCCTCATGAACCGGAAGTGCCTCATACACAACAGAGAGAATTTGAGCGGATACCTTTGGAAACACATCTCACTGTCAGAAACAATTGGCATATGGGAATGGACTGTTTTGGAAAAATCTCCATAGGAGAAAGTCAACAAGCTACATCTTGTATGGTGACATGCAAGTCTGCTTGAAGAAAGAGAGATAGTCTTGGTGACCAGAGACATTCCTTGCACTATGTCTTTGGCCATGCTTACAGATGCAGGTGAGAATGGATTATATTCAGGATCACTGTCTGTCCTCCCACATTGCTGAGAGCTGTCCACAGGCAATCTCTCAAAGAACCTCTAGGAACCTGTGAGGGCAATGGACTCCATACAACCAGCACACATATTCTGCACACCAAACCTCCCCCTAAGTTCTTGCATCAATTTGGTGGAGGTCATGGTAACTCCATGGAGAGAAATTGTGATTTTGCCTGCACAATCACAGTATTCCTTCCCCTCACTACCAATGATGGGCTTAGAGCTTTTTGATGGCATAAACCCAGCAAATGAACATCCTCCCTGGCACTTTTCTGGTGTTATTCTGGGCATGGCAGTTTCACCTTCTGGGACGTTAAACTAGAACCCTCTGACTGGGACACTGATTTGCAGCTGCCTGTAGGCATTCTGCAAGGCTGCGTCAAAGAGTCCAAGAAGCCAAGAGAAAGAAGGAGGGTTGGGCTGTCAGTCAGTCTTACAGCTGAGCTGTTCCTGAAACCAAGTCTGTCCCTAGGTTTTTTTTCCACAAGCCTTTCAGTCTTCAGCTTGTGCAAGTTGAGTTCTACAACCCAGAGATGGTCTGTCCTATTGTTATATCCAGTTTTCTCAGGTGAGACTGCAAAAGTAGATTCAACTTACATTGTAAGGAAGTTAGTGTAATTGTAGGATACTCCTGCGTGGCAATTGCTCGTGATCCAACCTAGGTTCTATATCTCTGCATTCAGGACACAGCAGCCAGCAGTGACAGCCATTTCCCAGTCAACCTGAGGCAAGTAGGTCCAAAGTAGTTTCCAAGTGGCTGAAAAGAACATCACAGCCCAGATAGAACCCATTTTTGTGGGTTAGAACAGAAGCAAACAGATATCGCCATCAATTTTCAGGGGCCCATCTGCTATATGGGAGAAAGAGCAAACTCCACTGCATGTGGCTGGAAGAAGTATAGACAAGGCATGTGCCCAGACTGGGTATCGCATCAGGGCAGAAGTACAGAACCACTTCCCTGAGAGGGGCACATTTCCTGTCACCCCCACTGACCCACCCAACTAACTATATCTGCTGCCTCTGCTCCAGAGGCCATGCTTTTTTCATGGCAGGCTGTGGTGGGAGGGGAGTGGTGGGAACAGTGAGCTCACTACCTCCCACATGCTGTCCTCTGTGACTCTGCAGACTAGGCCCCATCTAAGTTCTCATCCTGCTGTGTCCATGTGTCTCCCCTGTTTAGACAACCTACTAAATGGGGGCAAAGACATTCAGTGCCCTCAATGCATTCTCCTTCTGCAGTTGACTGAGACTCAGTGTCAGGAGACCAAGGGAGCTGACCATGTGCCACAATAGTGCCCTGAAGTAGAGGTGGGGAAAATACCACCTAAGCCTAAGTTGAGTTGTGGCATCCAGTAAATGCTTGGAGATGGCCCTGGTAGCAGAGCTCAGTCAGATCTCTCCTATTGCCTGCATCCTCGGTGGGTCCGCCTTGTGTATGTGCAGGTACAACCTAGTACAATGAGCATCCAGCATCAAATGGCTATATGAGGGCATCAGTGAGAAGGCCCATGGTGTTCTCAGAAACCTGGGATCTAGTGTGAGGAACAGGGCTGTTGAGAGCTGACCCAGAACTCCACAGTTACCCAGACTACAATGTGGCACTACTGCCCATGTTAGTGTGCCCTGGGTGGACAGTGAGAAAAAGAGCCAGGGAAGGCATATGAGAGCAAGCAGGAGAAGGACCCATGTGCCCTGATGAAGCAGGAACTCCATCAAGTAGGTCAGGGGTGGTGGCAGAGCTACCTGAGGTCTCTTCAGGACACAGCCTGCTGGATAGCTCCTCTGCCCTGTTAGGAGTGCACTTCGTGCACGGGAGAAAAGAATTCTCCATGGTAGTGTATTCTAAGGTGAGACAGGAGAATTCCCAGAGTGCCCTCAGGTAGAAAGAAATGTACCCAAAGGCATGTGTCTGGTAAGAGTGCTAGCTGCTTCAGAAATGTACAAACAACTGGCAGCTGTGGTGTCTCTTTCTCTTACCTATTGCAGAATGCATATGGTTGGTAGGGGCGCCAAGAAGTGTAACAGGACAAGGCAGGATAGACACATTTCAAGCCTGTTGGAAGATGGCTCAGAGTGATCCCCAGGACAAGGGATACTAACAGGATGGACAGAGCTGCTGATGGAGCTGCCCCAGTTTTCACTGATTGGGTGTCCTGTGGATTGGCCTTCTATGTGCATGTGCAGCATGCATGGGTGTAGGAGAAAAGGGCATATAGAGTCAGAGCATATAGTGTTTCAAACCTTGGAGAAGGCTCAGAGTGCTCTGAGGCACTGAGGATATTACCTGGACTGGCTGAGCTGGAGAAAGCTTCCTTAAGGCTACACCAACTCTAATCCCATGGGGTACCCCTCTGTCAGCATGGGGCAGAATGCTGAAGGGAATAAGAGGAACCACATTTACACAGCAATGTCAGGGATATGGGAACAATGGGGGACCTGGGACACAACTGGAATGGAAACAGTTTTGTCTTGGTAGAGCAGAGAACACCAGAGGCCCCAGTCAGTCTGTCTACTGAACTGAAGAGGAATTGAAGGCCCTCTGCAGGATCTCACTTCCATTGCTGTATTACAGAAAAAACCTTGAATGTTCTCAGAGTTGAAGGTGCTTTCCAGATCATTGCCATCTGTTTCACCAGGGGAATATGAGCAGCGATGTGAGATGAGGAGAAAAGCTGCTATGAGAACATGAAAAGAAATTACTCTGGCCTCTGCAGATGTCATAATGTGAGATGATGGAGCACAGTAGCCTGGTAAAGAACACCTGCATCTAGGGATATCTATCTATTATCTGTCTATCTGTATCTACCTATGTATCTATCTTTCTCTATCTTTCTATCGTCTATGTATCTATATGTATGTATGTATCTATCTATCATCTATCTATTTTTCAACTCTCTCTATTTATCTACCCATCATGTATTTATTGATCTGTCATCTATCATCGATTTATCTATCTATCTATCTATCTATCTATCTATCTATCTATCTATCTATCTATGTATCTATCTTGTGTCATTTATCTATCCATCTTTCCAGAGCTCTTTTCTGTGTTGAAAACTGTCTGAAGGAATTTTGCTCCTTTGTGTCACAGCAGGGCTGGTGCTGACAAGGAAGTGCTCACAGAATGCTGTTGTGGACTTCCCCGACACATTAAAGGGAATCACAGTGGCTTTGTGTTGGCATAACCCCCGAAGCTCCTTTCCCTTTCAGAAAAAGCTCTTGTGCTGTCTCCAGCACTCAGAGCCTCTCCACCAGCTGTCTTCTGTAAACACAGACCTGACACAAAGGATCTGTTGGAGGAGAATGAGGCTTTCCTGAAATGAAGTTTAGACCAGCCTCTCAAAAGGTGCAGCAATATGAGTTTGCAAAGGATCCCGGACTGACCTCCTGCCACAGACATGGTTTAGGTCAGGCTGCATCTCAGAAGTAGAAAAGGCTTGTGTTTGATGTACAGCAACCATGCAAAACAAAAGTCATGAAATGTGATGTAAGTGGCTATTCAAACAAATTTTTGGAATGTATAAAATAATCATGAATATCTATACACCCGTAAATAAGCTGAAAATGAATAACATAAAAAAGGAATGATAAAAGCAGTTTGAAATAGCTGTCATCAGGAGAAGAGGAGGTAGGTCTGTTGGTTGAACAGTGCTGTAACACCTGGCTGCCTGATGGTGAGCAAGAGGACATGAGGGAAAAATAGTCATAATGGTGATTAAGGGAATTGAGGTTGTGGGCCAGGGCGGGATGCAGTTGATCATTGAATCAGTTCCTGGTTTCAGACATGTTATCGTGCTCTATAGTTTTCCTAAAGTTTGGCAAGTAGTTTTGGTCTGCTTTCATGTGTCTGGAGTTGAAACACAGCTGAAGTCATGGTGCTATGATCAAATTCATGGAAAATCTGTTATCCTGCTCAACAGAAATGAAAATGCATTACTAGGAATCTCTGATGCTGCCCATAATCTAATGGTTACGCATGGGGGTGCAAAGACAAAAAACAAAACAAAAAACAAAGGAGACTAGGTGAACAAGGGGCCATTAGCCTGAACGAGGAAATTTGGAAGGTGAAGAGAGAAAGGAGAAAGGGTCTGGATAAATTAATGGATGGTGTGCAAGGATACATTGCATTTATTGTATATTTGTCCTGAAAGACCAACTTACTTTTTGAAATAGTTTACGAATATAGCTGAGGTCAGAGATTATGCTTTCTCCCATTTAAACATGTGAATAATAATAGGTGGTGTTCCCAAGAGAGGCACAGGCCATAGTGATAGCCCAGAAAACATTTTCCATTTGTCCTTAGGTTGTTCTCTGATCCAGAATTTTCTGCACCTAATGAGCGTCTCCAGATTTTGCAAACACATACCTATCAACACACTTCATTACCTTATAGTGACATGTTCTGGGGTGGCATTCAAAGTGTACAGAAGGTGAGTATTTCCCAAAGCCAGTTGACAAGAAAACCTTCCTCATGGACACAAATGCAGGTAATGGGAGGGAAATGTAGAGATTTTCAGAGATACAAAAATATTTCATTACATGTTTGAGGTCACAGTATCATTGTAGTACAATCTCATCTTTGGCTGCTCTAAAGTACTTCCAGACTTGTGAAGACTTTCACAGTTTTATAACGCTTTCATGTTCATGTCCATATACCAGTACACCATTCATCTGATGGACGATTTCATGCACAGTTCTGTCATGCTGAATTGACAGAGGCACTATGACCCTCTGACTGAGGGATGCTTACTGATATATAGGTTGATTGTAGAGCAGATGATCCCTGAAGAAGGAGGAAATAGGCTACCCAGTGGCAGAACTTATCACTCAGAGAAAGCATCTCCAATCCCTGTCAAGATTCTGGTTTGATAATTAAAAAATATAAGTCATGCTTGACCTAAGAACTTCATATAAGTTCACAGTATTCAACAGAAAGTCGACCATCATGGACTGACCTCCAATGGCCATCCATGTAATAAGAAGTAACAGGTTTATCTGAGTGTTAATTAGGTCAGCCTCATCCTGTTTAGACTCCTTTATTCAGCCTTCCTGCACTCTGCATTGTAAGCCCTTTGTAAAGTTGGTCTATAACTGATTTTTCTCAGATGCCTCGGAGCACCTGTTGAGAATTGGAAAAATGAATGATTTCACTTTTACAATTTAAATTACACGGAGTCAAAGAACACCAAAGATAATTTATCTTGAGGTGTCAAAAGTGAGGGCAGATGATCAGAAATTGATAGCACCACTGTAATCTCCCATTCAGACTGTGTCCATTTGCAAAACATGTTGGCCAACATCCACAAATGTCATGGCCACAGGAACATTAAGAATAAGCATGTTATAGATCATGAAACTGAAGAGAATTTGCCAGCAGTATAACTTTATTCAAACAGAATTGATGGGAACCAACACATTTAAATACAATATTCTTTCCAATATATGACAACATGCCAATTTCACATTCTTTTTTTTTCATCTAGATACGTTTAAGGAACCTGTGTCTTTTTTTGCCCCACATCCATCACACTCATTTTATAGAAAATTCTGAAACAATGGAACCTGAAGGGATTGGTTTTGTTTGGTGAATTCAGTATCCACATATACCCTCACTTCTCTCGGTAATATTCATACTCTTCAGGTTCTTCCAAGAATTGTCAAAGTAGTAATTATAGCCATGCTTCTTAAAATATACAGTAATAAGTAAAATTTAAATGAGTGCATGTGGCCTTTGGCTATGTGACACATACTATGAAGGCAATGCCCAGCACACCTTAGTTAATGAATCTAGGGTGAAGGGATTGCACAGAAGAGTAGAGTTGTACATCAAAAATGGCTCAGAGGGGGCCCAGATTACAGGGTCCCATCCTGGAGGAGCAAATACCCCTGTAGAGCCTCTAGACAAGAATTGGGTAGGAAAAACAAATTTGGACACTATAGTTCTGTTAAGTCCTCTAGAAGCACAGAACAGTATGGCATAGGTGTGTGGAGTGTACTTTTGATAGACCATGACTTATGCTCAGTGAAACAGAGGCTGAAGTTTGCAGAGGACCTTGCAAATTCTCTGAGCTCCTGAGTTCAAATGTGATCAGGAAGGACAAGAATATGGAGTTAACATATGGTGCAAAAGCATGAAATTATATATAAAACAATTGAAACATGCTGTTGTCCAATAAAATGACCTGTGACGATCACAACCCTACTATCTTGGTGTTGTGAGTACAGCTTTGTGCCTAATGCCTAAACTACATAATGTGCCCTCTAAGTGTATTTTGTGAATAAGAAGGTATTGGAAAGATAAAAGAGTTAATGGCACATCAATATATGAAAATAGAATTTGATGTGAGAACCTCCTATGTTCCCAAAGCAAAGAGACTCTACCCCTGAAGACCACACAACCTTGCTCACATGTTCTTCTCCAACTTAGAACTGAGAAGATAGGAGGTCAATGTAGATGTATAGCCATGAGAAGGAACGGGGCGTTTGTACCAGGAGGTCAGGCAGCTCCAGAATGTTGAACACGTCTGTGAGTGACCCTTGCAAAGCTGCATATGTCTTGTTACAGTAATTTTGTGTATTCATTAGTTACCTAAATTTCCCCCTCCCTGCCTATGAAATACATCCCAGAGTACCAATTGCAGGCTTAGTGACATGAGTGGCCAGGGCTCTCCCTCCCTCAAGCTCTTCAAGTGCAGGAACATGCCCTACAGCTTTCCTAATCCCTGCTCCTCTCTCATCCAGACTGTCAGAAGCATCAGGACTTGTGCATTGACAACTGTCCTGTGAATGTACCCCTACGTTTATTAAAGACAGTATGGTGGACATGGAGCATCCCAATCGTGCAACTCTCAGTCTGCCCCTCTGGGTTGAGGATCGGGCCATCAGGCATCCCTTGGGCTAGGCATTGAGTGATAAAGGATGCATGGGATATGCTGGTGGGTCTCTGTTTTAGCCACATCACACAAAAGGAAGAGCCCCCTCTAGGGTGATGAGAAGTATTTTCTCTTACCCTGTTCTCTGGTTTCCCACATCCCTCCTGTAGATTGGAGAAATGTCTCCTCCCACGTGCTAGACATGGATAGCCACAAAATGGGATAACACTGTTTTTTCTAAGTTGACTGTGCAAGAAGATGGGGCTTACACACAAGTTTAAGGATCAGAGGGTAAATGGGACCAGAGATGGGCAGACACAAAGGAGTGGCTCTTTCCTTTTGGGACTCCTCCTCTCCTTGGACAGACAGACTTGGATGTGTACATGACAAGCAAAGAAAATGTCCCATGGTCACCAGTGGCAGTAAAATTCTTACGAGGGCTGAAAGAGCTTTGATTTCAGGAGCATAAAATAGTTTTTCTGACTACTACCTCCACACCAAAGAATTACAATAGAAAAATCTTTAGCGGCTTTTCTACAATACACACTGCCAAAGGGAGAAACTTTTATGATTATGTTGATTAAAGGACAAAACCTCTTCCAACTGGATGAGGTAAGGAAGCCAGAGACCATCAACCACCACAGTCCCATGTGTCTTTCCATATCATCATGCTCCCTCAATGGCCTCACTCAAGCATCTGTTCTATTTGGTTCTCTGCACAATGTTTCTTTCCTATCAAGAGAACTGTGAAGATCTTCAGGGTAAAAGACAGCATTGGTCCTCAAAACACAAAGCCCCATGCTAGACAAATTTTGGCTCTAGAAACCCAGGAGAAACCTGGATTCCCCAGGGTGATGGGATTACACATTAATTGATCTGATGGACATTCATGAAGCACTGATTCTATTCAGGCTTACATAAATTGGCTCATTGCTCAAACAGATCACACAACCCATATCCTTATGAAGGACATACATGTGATTGCATGTGTGTCATATTACACATTGATTGTTACTTTGGAGAAAACAAACCCAGCACAAGTGCCTAAAGATCCATGTGAGAGGAGGGTGTGGCATGACAGATTGTCAGGAAAGGACACTCTCAGGAGTTCACATTTATTATCACACCTGTGGACAGAAAAATGATCACAGCAGAGTGATCTCCTAGCACCAGAAATGAAACAGGTCGTGGAGGTCAAGCTTGCTGAGGCCACTCAGGTCTCAGTCTCAGTATAGAGTATGAGATCTGAGGTAGGATAGATGTCATGAGGATTGTAAGGTGGTGCCTCTGATATATCCTTTAACCCTCGGGACTTGTCTGAGAGAAAAGAGGCATTAGTTCAATCTTCAACCACAGAGGGTTTTTTCTGTGTTCTAAGATTCTGAGGTGCACATATTTGGAAAAAAAAATTATCAGTGATTAATCTCCTCAGAGATTACTTCATATTCAAGGGAGAGAAAGTGGCAGTCTGGTTGGAGATGTATGGCAGACAGCTGTGTAAGAAGTGTGATTGCAGACATATTGAAGTACAGGGCTTCCTATTGTATGTGTAAAGGTCTAACTCAGAATGAAAACAAGTATAGATACATGGTGAGAGATTTGAGTGGGGACATATTTGTATTGTGTGATTTTGGAAACAGAGACAAACACCTCAGCCTTGAGGCCAGTGGTTTCTCTCTTTAACAAGACTTGGAGATACATACGTTTGGGAAAGAGCAGTGCAGTTCCATCCACAGAGATTGTCAAACAGCCATTGATGCTTCTTGAATGTCACTAGTCTGGGAACTTTGTAGAGAAAAAAATTATTTTGAGCTTTCCAGCTATCTGAAGATGATGCACTGTGTGGATATGAAAAGGGAAATAGACTGGAAAGCTCCCTTTGTGGGACCAGGAGTTTGCATAGTCATCACAATGAGAGGGGTACATAGGGCCATTCCTAGCCAGAGACAAAACATATGGCTCCAGCAGCCTTTTCATCATCTGCTCTTACCAGAGAGTTCTCTTTCAGCACAACCAAAACCAGAGATGCATCCAAGATCGTCTTGCTGTCTGTCCTTTTGTACTCAGAGCTTGCCAACACTAACCCCAACCCTAAACCTAGCAATGCATAGGAGGCCCAAGTTGGGGACGTTACTCTTTGTAGGTCACTTCCCCAAACCATGGAGGGCAGTCCTCCTCCTGTCCTTCTCAACATACAGCAAGATGGTTTTGACCACATGCTTTGGGAAAGAAGCTTGCTAAGACCTTGGTATGTACTGAGTTTGGAGACAGCATCTGCCTGAATTCTGTGCACATCACATGCACATAGCATTTATGAACCCTGTGTCACAGCACCTTCTGTAGGGCACTTGCCTTTTACCAGGGCCCCACTGGGTTTAATATTCCATTGACACCATCTCAGAACTTATAATTGTTGTCTCATCAAACACTTGTTTGTTAATTGAAGTCCTATGGGAAAATAAACATACTAAGAACATAGAAGATGTGAACACCCTTGGACATTCTTAATTACCCATTCCAAATGATGTCCACATCTGCCAGGTACACAGAATCCCCTGGGTTCACAGTGTGGAGAGAACTGAAAGTTAGAAGAAGGTAAACATCTATTTCTGTGTAAGCAAGGGTTCTGATAAGTCTCTTAAGTCAACATATTCTTAGGAACAGGACTGAGCTGAATACAAAGAGAAGAAAAGACAGTCAGTGAAGAAATCTGTGGTATCCTTTCCCGAATGAGGAAGACATAAGCATGGTGACCCCTGCTTTTTCTTTGGTGACATCACAAAAGTGGGAGAGACAAACTCCTGGACCTGCAATCATGACCTTTGTGTGTCCTTGCTGGTTCCAGGCTTGTGAAGAGTGCTTACATAAACACTGTAGATTTCCATCCCAGTAAGCCTGGCAGCATGGTTACCAACACAGTGACCTGTGGAAATGGTTTCATTTACTGTGCTAAGACCTTCCTATCAACCCCAGCTTCTGAAGTCTATTGAGAGTGCACACTGAAAGGCATGATATGTGTAAAAAGCTACAAAATAAAAAAAATAGGCTAAGGTGCACTGGTTAATGCCTACGACCCTTCCAATGGACCACCACTCACTGTCATGTGTCAGCTCAACTCCGGAAAAATCCTGGATTGCTGTAACTACCTTCATCTCCATGACTTCAAAACTTGTTCCATAGGAGCAGAAGGCTCACAGGAGGACATCAAAATTCTGTCATCCTGACGTTGAGATGATCCTTTTCTCCACAAGTACAAGAACCTGGACAACTTCTCTGATCCCTAAGAGCATTACTCACAGTTCACATTCATATCTGTATGAAAAGTAGGCAAATTTTGATCTACAGACCCGTCCAGAAACACCATTCTTGCTCAACAAGACGGGTTGGTTGAGGCAGAATCCTCGTGGTGGGTGTGTGGGAGACAGTATAAGTGGGGAAACAGAAGGAAGCTGTTTGAGACACAAGACTTTGAAGGGAAGGAAGATGTTGACAATCTGAGGTGGTGCCCTCTACTGTCAGTACAGAAAAATGGTGCAGTTGTGCCCATGTGTGTAATGAACAGAAAGCTCCCGTTCAGACTGTAAATTGCTGTCCAGGAAATGTGTGTGCTTCCTTCCCTCTTTTTCCCCAAATCACTATGTTCTTTAAAAAAAATTGCACATTCTCAGAAAAAATATCTAATAATGACTGCATCAAATATGGAAACCTGTAAAAGAGGATCTCAAAGTGCAAACTGAAAAATGCTAAGGGGCTTCCTTGGGGAGATGAAATGAACACTTGCCCTTAGCCATTCTTTGTGCTCATGGGAGAACAAGTTTTCTTCACTTAGGACAGAGGGTGAGGGATGGAGAGGGATGAATACAGAAACATCGATGAGACAAAAAATATATGACTTGGTTTCCTCTTCTGTGTACCCAATGGGAGGCTGAACCACATTCTATGTATGTGACCTGATTGTGAGTGGAACCCGACAACTTTGGTTTGTGGGATGACTCCTCACCAAATGAGACACATCGGTCAGGAGTGAAGAAATTATTTTTGTGTTAAAAACACACTTCTAAGCTTCTGGAAGGTGGTGGAGAGACAGGTAGGCGTGTGTTGTAGACTCTGGTGAGCTGAGTCTGCATGTTGTGGCTGAATATCATAACAAATGCACACAGATGACAGCAGTCCTGTGGAGAAAATGGGCGTTATGGTACTCTCTTAAGATGAGAGCCCTGGCCACTTTCTCAAGGGAAGAGAGGCCCAATCTTTTTCTGGACAGGTTTTTATTGTTTTTCTTGGGTCTTACATCAATAAAGGATTTATTATCTATTATATAGCATGGTGTTTTCTACATTTCAGTACAATTTAGGAGACTAAAATAACAAATGCAAAAGACACAGCAAGCTGATTATGCTCCATCCTTGTGAAAATTCATACAGGCTTTGGAAATTACCTTGAAGGTAGGCAATAATCACCTGCTGTTTCAGACCATAGTGAGGGAGTTTTAGCAAGAGGAAGCCAAAACAGCATGAATGCGTTTTCTAGGCCTGGTGCCAAAGGCCAAACAGGTTTGAGGGTCTGGTTCCTGCATGCCACTTCACTGCTGTCTGCTTTTGATACAGAGTTGAGTCACATGTGCCATCTCTACACAAACTGTTTCCCTACATGGGCAGGATCCTCTTCAACCTGTGTGTGGGTGGAACACCCAGTGGATCTTCTGAGGAACACAGCAAACAGTCAATGGTATCCAAGCCCATGTTAAAATTGGAGACCAAAAATTTTGAGGACATTCAGAAACCAGATGATAAGCAAGTGCTTCAGGACAATAAGCACCCTGGGACCAGCGTGGCTACCAGGGGGACTAGAGCTTCAGGCTTGTGAACCAACAGGTTTGCCACAGGATTCTTGGGGGAGATCCAGGCCCATTGTGCCCTGCCCTGTAAAGGAAGGTTTGAGCAATGCCTGTAGTGACCTGGGTGCTTGAAGTCACAGTGGGAGGAATAAGGACTAGGTGGCAGAGAGGCAGTATTCACCCAGGGGTCACTGCTCAGGCAGAGCTGGGGAGTGACAGTCCCTGACCCAGTCAGTCTTATGTCTGGTTGGAGGGTCAGGCTGTATGAGAGACCTGGCAGTTGTTGGAGCAGCAGGCTTATGCAGGGGGCATTTTTAAAAAAGAAAACAGCAAAGAGTGGCACTCAGAGGCTGTTTGGAAAAGTCTTGTACAGCAGTAACCTCCACCTCCTGCATCTTGCCACCTGGGCAGCCATGCGGGCCACACTCCCACTGTGGCAGAAGAGGCCCCAAGCTAACACCCAAAGCCCTGGGGACAGTGTGCACTTGAACCAGGCCTGGCAGCTGCCAAAACCAACCCAGCAGTGACAGCCAAGTGCTCACATCCTTCACCTCACAGAACGGAGTATTCCTGACCCTGCTCCCACGGGTAACTTTAAACAGACCCTTGATCTACAGGGGAATCAACAGAGGAGGCACATGCCCCCATTAGCAGCTGCAGCCACAGAAGCACCCCTGCCCTGCAGGGCTGACACTGGCTCCATAAGGGGAAGGCAGAGATGCCACCACACAGGGCTCCAGGAGTCAGTAATCCTCAGGAAGACTTAAATGTGTGTGTGTGTGTGTGTGTGTGTGTGTGTGTGTGTGTGTGAGAGTGTGTGTGACTGTGTGACTGTGTGACTGTGTGTGAGTGTGTGTGGTACGGGAGAGGGTTATCTACCCTGAAGGGACTCTGAACATGCCCTACAGTTTTGCTGTTAAATCATGAAACTTTGGTTCTTTGGGGGGTTGGTGTTTCCAGGTGGAGGTTGCACTGTCAGCATTGCTTTGAAATTGTCCGAGGGCCCAACAAAGAAACTGGGCATTTCTTGCAAATGATAGTTTTTCTAGGTGGGTCCTTCTTGGTGGGTTCCCCAAGTATGGGTGCAACAGGGTACATGAGCCAAAACTTCCTCTGATCCTCAAGTCTGACCACTGCTTACCTGTCTGCAGATAATACCTGTGTGAACTCCGATAGTTCGTGGTGTCAACCTTCTATGTGATGATCTACATTCTACAGTGATAGCTATACTCACACTCTCCAAAAGCATCACTAGATGTCTTCTCTTCAGCTTGGCCATGTACTTCCACGGCCAGTGAATATCCAGTGACCTATGTTACCCTATGCTGTTACAGTCTAGGTGTTTGAGAAATTTGATGGTGCTGCAATTATTCAGAAGCTGGAGAACACTGTGGATCCGGGGATGTGTTGTTGAGGACACTGCAGATGCTGGACTAGCCTAGGTATTTGTGAACATGGCAGACTCTGGACTAGTCCAGATGTTTGACAAACAAAAGATGCTGGGATACTGCAGCTGTTTTTTCATACAGCATATGCTGGCACAGTCCAGGTGCTTAGAACACTGAAGATGCTTGGAATAGGTATGTGGGAATATGGCTGATGTTAAAAGTAATCAGTGTGTTTGAGAACTCTGCAGATGCTGAAATAGTGCAGATGATTCCAAACAAATTGTAGCTGGGGCACACCAGGTCCAAGAGATCACTGCTGAGTCAGAGATAGTCTGAGTTTTAGAGAACACTAAGACGCTAGGTACAGTCTGGCTGTCTGTGATCATTGTTGATGCTAGGTTTGTGCAGGTGCTTCTGACATTTGCAGGTGCTACGATATTCAGGTGCTTGAGATCACTGCATATACTGGGTGACTCCATGCACATGGCAGTGTCACAAATGCCGAGTGTTGAGAACATGGTATATGCTGGGATTTTAACGGTGTTTGAGAACTCTGAAGATTGTAGTAAAAACCAGGTGTTGGTGAACATGAACCTCCTTGGAGAAGCCACATTTATGAGAAAAATGCAGGTGCTAGAATAGCCCAGGTGTTAAGAACTTTGCAGAGGCAGTGTTAGTCCAGGTGTCAGAAAACTTTGCAATAGCTGGAAATCTCAGATGTTAGCAAATGCAAAAGATGCTAAGATTATCCAGGTGTTTGAGAATAGGGCGACTCTTGCAGAGTCCATTTCCTTGAGAACTTCTGAGACACTGAGATTGTTCCAGACTCTGAAGATATTGGAGATAATGTGAGAAGTGCAGATGTTTGAGTAGAGACAATGGGAGAGTCAAGAAATGAATCACTGGAGACACTGGAAACTTCCTCAAGTTTGAAGACATAGCACTCACGGTGGTCATCCCGGTGTCTGAGAACTGAGAAGAGGCTGAAATTAGCCCAGGTGTTTTGGAACACTGCAAACAATATGACACATGGTGTACTTGAAAAGACTGAAATGCTAAAAAATCCTGGTGTTTAGAGAATTGCATATGCTGGAAATGGCGGATGAGTTTGTGGAAAGTCAGAGACGGGGAGAATACAGGTGTTTGAGGGCACTGAACTTGCCTTCAAATTCCAGGTGTTGAGATGATTGCACGCCTTGTGCTAGTCCAATTGTTTAAGGACACCTTAAACACTGACAATTTGGGTGTATGAGACAATTACACTTGCTGTAATTTTCCAGGTGTAGGGGGACCCTGCAGACTTTTGGATAGTTCAGATGCTTGGGGACACTGCAGTCGCTTGGATTATTTAGGATTGTAGCAATGTGGCTGAAGTTGGAAAAGTCCAGATGTTTCAAAACAAGAAATAGTGATATTCCAGGTGACTTGGATCACTGCTGAGGGTGAAATACCCTAAGCGTCTGAGAACTCTGGACTTGCTAGCAATAGTTCAGGTATTTGAGGACAATGTAGACCAAGGGCTGTACAGGTGCATGTTAAATTGCAGGACCCTGGAAGACCACCTGTTGGAGAACATTCCAAATCCTAGTATATACCAGGGAATTGACTATTTTGCAGGTGCTGAGATATTTCATCTGGTTGAGAACACTGCAGATTTTGGAATATCAGAGAGTTTGAGAACCTGCAAACATTGGGATCCTTCAGAAGTATGAGAGTGTTGAAGATGCCGGGGTTGGCTAGGTGTTTGAGTACCCCAGAGATGTTAGGAATAGTGCAGGTGTTTGAAAACTTTGAGTACACTGATATAGCCCTGGTGCTCTGGATCTGTGTAGATCCAGAATGAGCCAGGTGATTGAGAACATTTCAGACTCAGGGATACTGTAGATGTGTCAAAGAAAAGATGCCATGATGTTCCAGATGACTGATGACACTGCAGACGCTGGGGTAGTCACTTGTTTGCGATCACTAGAAATGCTGGCATAGTCCAGGTTTTTTTAGAATGTTTTAGACACTGGCACAGTCCAGGTGTTGCAAAGCTGTGATGACGCCGTGATATGTCAGGAGTTTGAGATTTTGCAGATGCTGAGACTTGTCCAACACTTTGAAAACACTGCAGAACATAGTATATTCATGGTGTGATGTTTACACATGTTAGAGAACATCTACAGACACTGGTACTTCCAGCTCCTTGAGAATATTGACAATATGTGGACACCTGTGGTTCCAGGTGTCTGAGATCTGGTTAGGGGCTCATCTTGACTAGTTGAATAGGGACATTTCAGCTGCTTAGATAGCACATGTGTTTGAGAATTTGAGGAGGATAAGGTGTCAGTGCATTCTAAAACAATCTGATGCCTTTCTAGTTCAGTGTTTGGGACACTTCGGACATTGGAATGGTTTAGATCTTGGTAAGCAACGTGACTATGAGTTACTCCAGATTTGGAAAACCTGCAGATGCTGCAGCAGTCCGCATGTGGGCTGATACTGGAGATGTTGGGATAGTTCATGTGTTTCTGAAAGGTGCACATGCTCAATTGTTACGGGAGTTTGAAAACATTGCCAACACTACCCTTGGATAGTTCAGCTGTTTGGAGATACTAAAGACTTTGAAAGAGTTCAGGTGTAGGGAATACCGTTTATGTAATAAATAGACTATGTGTGTCAGCACACTGCTACCTCAGGATACTCTGGGAGTTCGAGAAAATGCAGAACTACAAATAGTCAAAAACAATGGGTTGTCAAACAGCTGGCTTGGTGATCATTTTAGATGCAGGAATTTCAATATGTTTGACAACCCTAAAGATGCTGAAAAAATAACAGTGTTTGTGAACAGTGAAGAACCTCTGAGATGCCAGGGGTATAGGAGTACTGCAGATGTTATGTACTACATGTGTTGTAATGTTGCAGAGATGGCACAGTGTAGAAGTTCATAAGGAAAAGAGATTGGGAAGAACCTGGCCTTCTAGAACTTTGTAGACACTGGGACAACCTCAAGGTTTGACAACATTGCAAAGCCTGGGTAGACCAGGTGTTTGAATTGTCACAGCCACAGGGTCATCCACGTGTTTAGTGAGCACTTAGGATGCTGGATAGTCCACAGGTTGATAACACTGATGACAAAGATTTAGTTCTGAAGTTTGAGAAGAAAAAAGGCGCTGGAAATCACCAGAACCTGGATAACGTTGCACACACTGCATCATTTCCATGTGTTGGAGAACATTACAGACGTTGGGATAGAAAAGATTTCTGAGAAGGGAAAGGTGCTGGGCTAAGTCCGAGTGTTTGTGACAGTTCATTACAGGGAAATTTCAGTCATTTGAGAACATGGCACAATGCTGCAATGTCCAGGTGTCTGAGCACTGTGCAGATTCTGAATTAGCCCAGATATTTGTAACATTGTTAAGGGTGGTAGACTTCAGTGTGTGAAACCCTGAAGTCACTGAAGTTTTGTTGTTGGTGTTTGAGAATACAGCATACACTGAAATACTACTGATGTGTGAGGATAGAAACGCATGGTGATATTCCAGGCTATTGTGAACACAGTGACCCTGGTGGACACGAGCTTTTCTGAACAGTGAAGAGGTTTTCCAAAGTCCAGGTAAATGGGAACATAACACGTGCTGACAGAGTATAGCTATTGGAAAATACTGCAGGCAATATTGTAGAACAGGTCTTTCATGGCATGCACATGGAAAGGCAGTTTAGGATTTTGACGTATTTCAATGCGAGCATAGTGCAGATATATGAGAACACTGCAGAGATTGGAATGTTCCATGTGTCTGACAACAGCTCATGTGCTGGCATAGTCCAGGTGTCTGGACATTTTGCAGTCACTGTGATCATCCGTGGGTTTGAGAATAATGAGGATGCTGGAATTGTTGGGTTGTTTGTGAACACTGCCGAGACTGTGAAAGTCCCAGTGTTGTAGATGATTCAGATACTGACATTACTCTGGAGTTACAGAATATGGTATATGCTGGCAATGGTCCAGCAGCATGAGATCTGCATATGATGGGATATCCCAGGCATTGGGGAACCCTAAAAATGCTGGAGCATTGATGGTGATTGAATCACCCTGCAATGTGATAATATTAGAGTCACATAGATGGCCCAAGTACTTTGAACATGCTGGGATAGAAAAAGTGTTTGAGGACATTGCAAACACTGGGAAAATGCTTGTGTATGAGAACACTGTAGATGCTATTGGAGCCCAGATGATAGAGTACATGCACATGATGTGACAGTTTATGGGCTTGAAGACATTGAAGAAGATGGTACAACCCACATGTTTGAGGACATTGTGGAAGCTGGAATACGACAGGGATCGGAAAAGAGTGCAGGTGCCAGAAAGTCCATGAGGGTGGAATATTTCTGCTATGGGGATAGTCCAGGTGTTTGAAACATTGAAGTCTCTGCAGTCATTCAGTGGTTGCAGACATTGAAGATTTCGGTTACTCCAGGTGTTTTGGAACAGTGCTGATCATAGTGTAGTTCACATGCGTCATAACAAAAAGACACAGGGGAAGTCCAAATGTCTGAAAACACTGCAAACTCTGCAAATTCATTATGTTTGAGGATGTTTCAGTCACTGGCATGGTCCAGATTTTTGGGGCGCACAAAGAACGTGGGATGTGTTCGACATCAGACACTGTTGTACAGGTATAATCCAGTGCTTTGAGAATTTTGCACATGCAGAGATTGTCCTAGTGTTTGAGAACACTGCAAATTATGCCATTAATCCAGGTGCTTGAGGAGAAACTCCTGGATAGATCAGGACTTGCAACATGGAAGATACCGGCATTGTCCTGGTGT
>JAPYXV010000016.1:1536522-1590919 GCA_028533065.1 Trachops cirrhosus | reverse complement strand
ATTGTTCCAAAACCCCTGGGCAACTCACAGCCCCTTCTCAGTTCTCAGAAACCTGGATGACCACCATGAGTTCTAAGTCTTCAAATTCGAGGAAGTTTCAAGTGTCTTCGGTAATTCATTTCTGGACTCTTCCTGTGTCTCTACTCAAACACCTGCACTTCTCACATTATCTCCAATATCTTCACAGTCTGGGACAATCTGAATGTCTCCGAAGATGTCAAGGACACGACTCTGCAAGAGTCACCCATTTCTCAAACACCTGGATAGTCTAAGCATCTTTTGCATTCTCTAACATCTGATCTTGCCAGCTATTGCAAAGTTCTCTGACACCTGGACTAACACTACCTCTGCAAAGTTCTAAACACCTGGGCTGTTGCAGCATCTGCATTGTTCTCATAACTGTGGCTCCTCCAAGGAAGTTGATGGTCACCAATACCTGGTTTTTACTAGAATCTTCGGAGTTTCCAAACACCTCTAAAATCCCAGCACCTACCAAATTCACAACACTCAGCATTTGTGACACAGCCATGTCCATGGATTCACCCTGGATATGCAGTGTTCTCCAACACCTGAATATCCTAGTACCAGCAAATGTCTCAAGCAACTGTACAAACATAGCAGCAACAATGATCAGGACAGCCACATTGTACCTAGCATCTTAGAGTTCTCTAAAACTCAGAGTATCTCTGACTCAGCAGTGATCTCTCGCACCTGGTGTGTCCCAGCTACAATTTGTTCAGTATCACCTGCACATTTTCAGCATCTGCAGAGTTCTCAAACACACTGATTACTTCTAGCATCAGGCATATTCCCATATACCAATTCGAAGCATCTTCAATGTTCTAAGCGCCTGGACTGTGCCTGCATATGCTGTATGATAAAACAGCTGCAGTATCCCAGCATCTTTTGTGTGTCAAATATCTGGACTAGTCCAGACTCTGCCATATTCAGAAATACCTAGGCTAGTCCAGCATCTGCAGTGTCCTCAACAACTTCCCCAGATCCACAGTGTTCTACACCTTTTGATTAATTGCTACACCCTCAGATTTCTCAAACACCTTGACTATAATGGCTCAGGGTAACATATGTCAATAGAGATTCACTAGCCTTGGAAATACATGACCAAGCTGAAGACAGGACATCTGGTGATGCTTCTGGGGAGTGTGAGTATAGCTATCACTGTAGAATGTAGATCATCATCTTGGAGGTTGACATCATGAAACATCGGCGTCCACACAGGCATTATCTACAGACAAGTAAGCAGTGATCATGCTTGAGAGTCAGAGGAAGGTTTGGCTCTTGTGCCCTGTTGCACCCATAGTTCAGGAACCCACCTAGAATGACCCACCCAAAAAAATCCATCATCTCCATTACATGCCCAGTTTCTATATTGGGACCTCTGAGGATTTCAAGGCTATGCTAACAGTGCTACCTCCACCTGGAAACAACAACGTCCCACAGAACTAAGGTTTGTTGATTTGACAGCAAAGATGTAGAGCATGTTCACAGTCCCTTCAGGGTAGATATGCCTCTGCCCCACCACACACACACACACACGTGCGCGCACATGCGTGCACACGCACACACACACACACACACAGATTGGAGTCTTTCTGGAGATTGCTGACACTTGGAGCCCTGCTTGGTGGCATCTCTGCCTTCCCCTTATGGAGCCAGTGTCACCCCTTCAGGGCAAGGGTGCTTCTGTGGCTGCAGCTGCTAATGGGGGCATGTGCCTCCTCTGTTCCTTCCCCTGGAGTGCAAGGGTCTGTTTAGAGGTGCCCATGGGAGATGCAGGGGTGTGAGCACTTTGCTTTCACTGATGGGTTGGTTTTGGCAGCTGTGAAACATTGTTTAGGTGCGCAATGTCCCAGGGCTTTGGGTGCGAGCTTGGGGGCTCTTCTGCCAGAGTGGGAGTGTGGTCCACATAGCTGCCCAGAAGGCAAGGTGCAGGAGGTGGAAGCCACTGATGCAGGAGACTTTCCCAAATGGCCATTGAGTGCCACTGTTTGCTCTTTTTCTTTTTGAAAAGTGCCTCCTGTGCAAGCTTGCTGCTCCAAAAACGTGCCTGGCTTCTCACACAGCACGACCCTCCAAACAGAGTTGGGACTGACTGAGTCAGGGACTATCACTGCCCAACTCTTCCCAGCCAGTGTCCACTGGCTGAACACCGTCCCTGTGCCACTTAGTCCTTATGCCTCCCACTGTGATTTCAAGCATCCAGGTCCCTACTGGCATTGCTCAAACCTTACTTTTCAGGGCAGGGGGCCATGGACATGGATCTCTCCCAAGTATTTTGTGGTAAACCTGTTCAGTTTCAATCCTGGAGCTGTAGCCCCCCTGGTAGTCATGCTGGTCCTAGGGAGCTTATTGTCCTGAAGCACTCTGCTTATCATCCGATTTCTCAATGTCCTCCAAAATTTTTGGTCTCCAATCTTAATATGTGCTGGGATATCATTGCCTGTTTGCTGTGTTCCTTTGAAGATCCACTGGGTGTTCCAACCATGCACCATGGGAAGTGGACTCTGCTGGTGTAGGGAAACAGTTTGTTTAGAGATTGGGCATGTGACTCAGCTCTGTATGGAAAGCTGACAGCAGTGAAGTGGCCTGCAGGAACCAGACCATCAAACCACTATTACCCCTGGGAAAGAGGCCTAGAAAATGCATCTAGGCTGTTTTGGTTTGCTCTTCCTAAAACTCCCTCACCCTTGTCTGAAAAACTAGGTTATTATTGCATACCTTGAAGGTAATTTCCAAAGCCTGTATGAGTTTTCCCAAGGTTGGAGCATAATCAGCTCGCCACATCTTTTGCATTTTTTATTTTTGTATCCTCGATTGTACCTCAAATGTAGATAACACAATTCTCTGTAATAGATAATGAATTGTTTATTGATATAAGACCCAAAAAGACAATAAAAGCCTGTCCAGACAAGGACTGGGGCTCTCTACCCTTCAGAAAGTGGCCAAGGCTCTCTCCCCTTGAGAGAAGTGGCTGCAGGATGCACCAATTTTTCTCCACAGGACTGCTGTAGTCTGTGTGCATTTGTTTTCATATTCAGCCACAACAGCTCACCAAAGTCTACAACACATACCCACCTATCTCTCCACCACCTTCCAGAAGCTTAGAAGTGTGTTTTTAACAGAAAAATAATGTCTTCACTCCTGACCGATATGTCTCAGTTGGTGAGGTGTCACCCCACAAAGCAAAGTTGGTGGGTTCCATTCACAGACAGGGCACATACCCAGAATGTGATTCAGCCACCCATTGGGTACACAGCATAGGAAACCAAATCATATATTTTTAACTCATCAAGGTTTCTCTATTCATCCCTCTCCATCCCTCACCCTCTGACCAAACTGAAGAAAACTTGTGCTGCCATGACCACAAAGAATGGTTTAAGGGTAAGTGTTCATTTCATCTCCCCAAGAAGGCCCTTAGCCTTTTTCAGTTTGCACTTTCAGATCCTCTTTTGCAGGCTGACATATTTGATGTGGCCATTATTAGATATTTTTCTGTGAGAATGTGCAATTTTTTTAATGAACATAGTGATTTTGGGAAAAGAGAGAAGTGAGCACGGACATTTCCTGATGCAGAAGGACATCAATTCACAGTGTGAACTGGAGCTTTCTGTTCATTACACACAGGGGTGCACTGCACCATTTCTTTTTTGTTTTACTGAAAATAGAGGTCACGACATCAGTTTGTCCACATCTTCTTTCCCTTCAAAATCTTGTGTCTCAAAGACTTCCTTCTGTTTCTGCACATATACTGTCTACCTCACACCAATGGGAGGGCTCTGCTTCAAACAACGCCTCTTTCTGAGCAGGAATGGTGTTTCTGGAAGGGTCTGTAGAGCACAATTTGCCTTCTTTTCATACAGATATGAATGTGAAGTGTGATTAATGGTCTTAGGGACAAGACAAGCTGTCCAGTTTCTTCTATTTGTGGAGAAAAGGAATGCCACAAGCTCAGGAGTGCAGGATTTTGATGTCCTCCTGTGAGCCTTCTGCTCCTGTGAAACAAGTTTTGAAGTCATGGAGATGAAGGTAGGTACAGGGATCCAGGATTTTGGGAAGCTGAGCTGACACATGACACTGAGTGCTGGTCACTTGTCAGGATCATGGGCATTGATCCGTGCACCTTAGCCTAATTCTCTTTTGATTTTGTAGATTTTTGCACAGATCATGCCTTTGAATGTGCATCCTCAATATTCCTCAGAACCTGGGGTTGATAGGAAGGTCTTGGCATAGGAAATCAAGCCATTTCCACATGTCCCCATGTTGGTGACCATGCTACCAGGCTTACTGGGATGGAAATCTACAATATTTATGTAGGCACTCTTCACAAGCCTGACAAAAGGAAGGACACACAAAGGTCATTATTGCAGGTCATGGAGTTTGGCTGTCTCACTTTTGTGAAGTCACCAAAGCAAAAGCAAGGGTCACCATCCTTATGTCTTCCTCACTGAGGACAGGATACCATAGAATTCTTCACTGACTGTCTTTGTCTTCTCTTTGTATTCAGTTCAGTCCTGTTCCTAAGAATATGTTGACTTCAGAGAGCTGTCAGACTCTTGCTGACACAGAGATAGATGTTTACCCAGTTCTAACTTTGAATTCTCTCCACACTGTACACACAGCGAAATTCTGTGTACCTGACCAATGTGGACATCATTTGGGAATGTGTAACTAGGGATGGACAAGTGTGTTCACATCTCCTATGTTCTTAGTATGTTTATTTTCCCATAGGACTTCAATTGACAAAGTGTTTCATGAAATAACAATTAAAAGTTCTGAGATGGTGTCAATGGAATATTAAACCCAGTGGGGCCCTGGTACAAGGAAAGTGCCCTACAGAAGCTGCTGTGTCTTAGGGTTCATAAATGCTGTGCATGTGATGTGCACAGAATTCACGTAGATTCTGTCCCCAAAATCAGTCCACAGCAAGGCCTCAACAAGCGTCTTTCCTAAAACATGCTCCAGACCACCTTGCTGTATGTTGGGGAGAACAGGAGGTGGCCTGCCCACCATGGTTTGGGGCAGAGATATACACAGAATCATGTCGCCAATTTGGACCTCCAACGCAGTGTTAGGATATGGGTTGGAATTAGGGTTGGCTTGATCTGAATATAAAAGACCAGACAGCAGGAGGAACATGGATTCATCTCTGGTGTTGGTTGTGCTGAAAGAGAACTCCTTCATCAGGGCAGATGATGTAAAGCTGCTGGGGCCATATTCTTTGTCTCTGGGTAGGAATGGCCCTATGTACCCCTCTAATTGTGGTGACAATGCAACCTCCATGTCCCACAAAGGATTCCTTTACAGTGGATATCCCTTTTCATTTCCATACGCTGCATCATGCTCAGATAGGGGGAAAGCTCAAATTATTTTTTTTTCTCCACAAAGTTCCCAGAGAAGTGACATTCAAGAAGCATCAATGGCTGTTTGACAACCTCTGTGAATTGGAACTGCACTGCTCTTTCTCAAATGTGTGTATCTCCAAGTGTTTTTAAAGAGAGAAACTCCTAGCCTCAAGGCTGAGGTGTTTGTCTCTCTTTCCAAAATCAAACAATACAAATGTGTTCCCACTCGAGCCTCTCACCATGTATCCATACTTGGTTTCATTCTGAGTTAGCCCTTCACACATACAATAGGAAGCCCTCTAATTCAATGTGTCTGCAATCACACTTCTTACATAGCTGACTACCATACATCTACAACCAGACTGCCATTCACTCTGCCTTGAATATGAAGGAATCTCTGAGGAGATTTCCCACTGATATTTGTTTTCCACATATGTGCACATAGAGTCTTAGAACACAGAAACAACCATCTGTGGTTGAAGATTGAACTAAGGCCTCATTTCTCTCAGACAACTCCTGAGGGTCTCAGGATATATCAGAAGCACCACGTTTCAATCCTCATGGCATCTATCCTACCTCAGTTCTCACCCTCTATACCTAGACTGAGACCTCAGTGGCCTCAGCAAGCTTGACCCCCATAGCCTGTTTCATTTCTGGTGCTAGGTAATAACTCTGATGTGATCCTTTGTCTGTCCACAGGTGTGATAGTAAAAGTGAACTCCTGAGATTGCTCCTTCCTGACCATCTGTAATGCCACACCCTCCCCTCATATGGTTCTTTAGGCAGTCGCTCTATATTTCTTTCCTGCAAAGATCTAACCAATGTGTACTATGACACATATGCAATCACATGTATGTACTCATAAAGATATGAGTTGTGTGATCTGTTCCAGCAATGAACCAATTTATGTGAGCCTGAATAAAATCAGTGCTTCATGAATGTCCATCAGGGCAATTCAAGTGTAATCCCATCCCCTAGGGAATCCAGGGTGCTCCCAGGTTTCTAAAGCCAAAATTTGTCTAGCATGGGGCTATTTCCAGCACCAACACTGTCTTTTTCCCTCAAGTTCTCTTGATAGGAAAGAAACATTGTGTAGAGAACCAAATAGAACAGATGCTTGAAGGAGGCCATTGAGGGAGTACGATGATATGGAAAGACACATGGGACTGTAGCGGTTGATGGTCTCTGGCTCCCTTACCTCATCCATTTGGAAGAGGTTTTGTCCTTTAATCAACATAAACCTAGAAGTTTCTCCCTTTGTTGGTCTATATTGCAGCAAAGCTGCTAAATGTTTTTCTACTGTAATTCTTTGGTGTGGAGTTAGTTGTCATAAAAACAATTTTACCCTCCTGAAATCAAAGCTCTTTCAGCCTTCATGAGGATTTGACTGTCACTGGTGACCACAGGACATTTTCTTTGCTTGCCATCTACACATCCAAGTCTGTCTGTCCAAGGAGAGCAGTAGTCCCAGAAGGCAAGAGCCACCCATTTCTCTCTGCCTAACTTTGGCCCCACTTACCCTCTCATCCTTACACTTGTGTGTAAGCCCCATCTTCTTGCACAGTCCACTTAGAACACAGTGTTTACCCATTTTGTGACTATCCATGTCTACCACGTGAGAGGTGAGATCCCTGATATCCACAGAAGGGATGTGGGAAACCAGAGAACAGGGTAAGAGGAAATCACTTCTCAACACCCTGGTGGTGATTCTTCCTTTTGTGTAATCTGGCCAAAGCAGAGGCCCACCAGCAGATCCCATGCATCCTTCCTCACTCCAAACCCAGCCCCAAGGATGGCTGATGGACCAATCCTCAACCCAGGGATGCAGACTGAAAGCTGCAATGTTGGGATCCAGTATGTCCACTATACTGTTTTAATAATCATAGGGGTGCATAGACAGGACAGTTGTCAATGCACAATTCTTGATGCTTCTCACAGTCTGGATGTGAGAGGAGCAGGGATTAGGATACCTATAGGGCATCTTCCTGTAGTTGAATAGCTTCAGCGGGGAAGAGACCAGGCCACTCATGTCACTGAGCCTCCATCCAAGATTCTGCGAAATATTTCATAGGCAGGGAGGGAGATATTTAGGCACCTAATGCCTATGTGAAATTACTGTAACAAGACATATCATGCCACATTGGAAGGGTCACTCATAGACTTTTTCAACATTCTGGTGTTGGCCGACCTCCTGGTACACACGCCCCTTTCCTTCTCATGGCTATACATCTACATTGACCTCCTTTCTCCTCAGTTGTAAGTTGGAGCAGAGCAGGTGAGCAAGGTTGTATGGTCTGCAGGGTTTGACTCTCTTTGGTCTGGGAACACACGAGGGTCTCCCATCAAATTCCATTTTAATATATTGATGGGCTGTTCATTAACTGTTCATTAACTGTTCATTAACTGTTTTATCTTTCCAACTCCTACTCATTCACAAAATACACTTTGAGGACACATTATGTATTTTAGGCATTATGCACATGCCTGTGCTAACAATACCAAGATAGTAAGGATGTTATCGTCACAGGACACTTTATTGGACAACAGAGTGTGTCAATTGTTTTATATTTAATTTCATGCTTTTGCACCATATGTTGACTCCATATTCCTATCCTCACTTTTCACATTTGAATTCAGGAACTCGGAGAATTTAAAAGGTCCAGTTCAACCACTAGCCTCTTTTTCACTGAGTATAAATCATGACCTATCTAAATTGCACTCCACACACCTATTCCATACTCATCTGCATTTCTAGAGGACTTAACGGAACTATAGTGTCCAAATTATTTGGTCCCAGTCAATTCTTGTCTAGAGAATCTGCAGTGTACTTGCTTCTCCAGTAGGGGACACTGTAATCTGGGCCCCTTCTTAGCCATTTAAGGTCTACACCTCTGTCTTCTGTGCAATCCCTTCACCCTAGATTCATTAACTAAGGTGTGCTGGGCATTGCCTTCAAAGTACATGTCACAAAGCAAAAGGCCACATGCACTTATTTAACTTTTAGTTCTTACTCTATATTTTAAGAAGTGTGGCTTTAAGTACTCCTTTGATAATTCTTGGAAGATCCTGAGGAGTATGAATATTACAGGGAGAAGTGAGTCTATATGTGGATACTGAAATCACCATTCAAAACCAATCCCTTCAGGCTCCATTGTTTCACTTTTTTCTATAAAAGTGATTGTGATGGATAAGGGGCAAGAAAAAAGGTAGAGGTGGCTTAAAAGTATCTAGACAAAAAAAGAAGGATGTGAAATTTGCATGTTGTCATATAACGGATAGAATATTGTATTTGAATTTGTTGGATCCCATCAATTCTGTTTAAGTAAAGTTGTACTGCTGGCAAATACCCCTCAGTTTCATGATCTAAAACATGCATATTCTTAATGTTCCTGTGGCCATGACATATGTGGAGCTTTGCCAATGTGTTTTGCAAAAGGACACAGTTTGAATGTGAGATTACAGTTGTGCTATCAATTTACTGATCATCTGCCCTCACCTTTGACACCTTAAGATAAATTATCCTTGCTGTTCTTTGACTCAATGTACTTTAAATTGTAATAGTGACATCATTCATTCTCCCATTTCGTTACAGGCATTCTGAGATGTCAGAAAAATCAGGTATAGACCAGCTTTTCAATGGGCTTACAATGAAGAGTGCAGGCAGGCTAACGAAAGGAGTCTAAAAAGGATGAGACTGACCTAATTAACACTCAGAAAAAGATGTTACTTCTTCCTACATGGATGACCATTGGAAGTCAGTCCACAATGGGCGAGTTTCTGTTAAATAGTGTGAACCTATATGAAGTTTTTACATCTAGCATAACTTAAGTTTTTTAATCAGGAAACCTGAAGCTCCACAGGGATTGGATATGCTTTCTTTGAGTGATAATTTCTGCCACTGGGTAGCCTATATCCTCCTTCTTTAGGAATCGTCTGCTCTACAAACAGCCTATATATACATCAGTAAGCATCCCTCAGTCAGAGGCTCATAGTGCCTCTGTCAATTCAGCATGACAGAACTGTCATGAAATCATCCACCAGATGAATGTTGTAGTAGTATATGAACACAAACGTGTAAGCTTTATAAAACTATGAAAGTCTTAACAAGTTTGTAAGTACTTTAGAGCAGCCAAGGATGAGATTCTACTACTCTGATACTGTGATCTCAAACATGTAATGAAACAATTCTGTATCTCTGAAACTCTCTAATTTCCCTCCCATTACCTGCATTAGTATCCATGAGGAAAATTTTCTTGTCAACTGGTTTTGGAAATACTCACCATTTGCTGCTGTGAATGCCACCCCAGAACATTTGACTATAAGGTAATGAAGTGTTTTGATAGGTATGTGTTTGCAAAATGTGGAGACACTCATTAGGTGCAGAAAATTCTGGATCAGACAGCAGCCTAAGGACGAATGGAAAAAGTTTTCTGAGCTATCACGAAGGCCTGGTCCTCTCTTGGGAGCACCACCTAGTATTATTAATATGCTTCAATGGGACACAGCATCATCTCTGACCTCTGCTATACTCATAAACTATTTCCAAAAGTAAGATGGTCTTTCAGGACAAATATACAATAAATGTCATGTATTCTTTCACACTCCATGAATTAATCCACACCCTTTCAACTTTCAACCTTCACCTTCCATATATCCTCTTTCAGACTAATGGCCTCTTGTTCACTTTATATTCTTTGTTTTTTTTTTTTTTTAATCTTTGCATCCCCTTGCATAACCATTACACTAGGGGCAGCATCAGACATTCCTAGCAATGCATTTTCATGTTAGTTGACCAGGCTAACAGTGTTTCCATGAATCTCACCATAACACCATGACCTCAGCTGTGTTTCAACTCCAGACACATAAAAGCAGACCAACACTGCTTGCCACACTTTAGGAAAACTAAAGAGCATGTTGCCATGTCTGAAACCAGGAACTGATACAATGATCAACTGCTCCTTGCCCTGGCCAACAACCTGAACTCCCTTAATCACCATGATTACTATTTTTCCCACATGTGCTCTTGCTCACCATCAGGCAGTCAGGTGTTACAGCACTGTTCAACAACAGACCTACCTCCTCTTCTCCTGATGAAGCCATTCCAAACTGCTTTTATCATTCATTTTTATATTTTATTCATTTGCAGCTTATTTGTGGGTGCATAGATATTCATGATTATTTTATACATTCCAAAACTTTGTATGAATAGTCACTTACATCACATTCCACGACTTGTGTTTTGCATGGTTGCTGAACATGAAACACATGCCTTGTCTTCTCCTGAGATTCAGCCTGACTTCAACCAGGTCTGTGTCAAGAGGTCAGTCCTGGTTCCTTTGCACCCTCACGTTGCTGATCCATTTGAGAGGCTGGTCTATACTTCATTTCAGGAGATCCTCATTCTTCTGCACCAGATCCTTAATGGCAGGCCTGCATTGACACCAGACAGCTGGTGGAGAGGCTCTGAGGGCTGGAGACAAAACAAGAGCTTTTCTGAAAGGGGAAGGAGCTGCAGAGTTTATTCCACCACAAAACCACTGTGACTCCCTTTAATGTGTCCGAGGAGTCTCCAAAGGTATTGTGTGAGCACTTCTTTGTCAGCACCAGCCCTGCTCTGACAAAAAGGAGCAAAATTCCTTCAGATTGTTGTCATCACAGAATAGAGCTATGGAAAGATGGATAGAAAGGGGACACATGATAGATACATAGAGAGATAGATAAGTAGATGATAGATGGATGACAGATTAATAAATACATGATGGGTAGATAGATAGAGAGATGATAGATAATTAGATAATTAGATGATAGATAAATGATAGATAGATGATATATATAGATAGATGGTAGATACATAGGCAATGGAAAGATAGACAAAGATAGATACATAGATAGTTGATAGATATAGAAATAGATGAGAGATAGATGCATGGATAAATAGATGATAGGTAGATAGATAGAGAGATAGATAGAGAGATAGATCCATAGATAGACAGATGACAGATAGATCGTTAACCTAGCAGCAGGTGTTGTTTATCAGGCTACTGTGCTCCATCATGTCACATAATGACATATGCAGAGCCCAGCATAATTCCTTTTCATGCTCTCATGGCAGTTTTTCTCCTCATCTCCCTTCCCTGTCCATATTTCTCTAGTAAAACATATGGAAAGGATCTGGAAAGGATCCTCAGCTTGGAGAACATTGAAGGATTTTTCTGTGACACAACAATTGAAGTGAGATCCTGGAGAGGGCCTTCAATTCCCCTTCTGTTCAGTAGGCAGGCTGACTGGCACCTCTGGTGATCGCTGCTCTGCCAAGACACAACTGTCTGCCTTCCAGTGGTGTCCCAGTTCCCCCATACAATGAAATTGTTCCCATTTCCCTGAAATTTCTGTGTAAATGTGGTTCCTCTCATTCCCTTGATCATTCTCCCCCATGCTGACAGAGGGCTACTTTGTGGGATTGGAGTTATTGTAGCCTTAAGGAAGATCTGCCTCCAGCTCAGCACCTCCAGGTAATGCCCTCAGTCACTCAGAGCATTCTGAGCCTTCTTCAAGGTTTTAAACACTGTGCTCTGACTCTATACTCTGTTTTCTCCCACACACAGTGCATGATGCACATGCAAATAGAAGGCCAATCCACAGGACAACCAATCTGTGAAAACTGGGGCAGCTCCATCAGCAGCTCTGTCCATCCTGTTAATATCCCTCATCCTGGAGCTCACTCTGAGCCTTCTCCAAGCAGGCTTGATATTTGTCTAGCCCTGACTTGTCCTGTTCCACTTCTTGTCACCCAGGAGCAACCCCATGCATTCTGCAAGAGGTAAGGGAAAGAGACACCACAGCTGCCAGTTGTTGGCACATTTCTGAAGCAGTTAGCACCCTTACCAGTCCTGTGCCTTTGGGTACTATCCTTTCTACCTGAGGGCACTCTGGGAATTCTCCTGTCTCACCTTAAAATACACTGCCATGGAGAATTGTTTTCTCTCTCGCATCAAGTGCACTCCTAACAGGGCAGAGGAGCTATCCAGAAGGCTGTGTCCTGAAGAGACCTCACTTAGCTCTGCCACAAAACCTGACCTTCTTGATGGAGTCCCTGGTTCATCAGGGCACTTGGGGCCTTCTCCTGGCTGCTCACATATGGCTTCCCCAGCTCTCTTTTTCTCCCTCCCCACCAAGGGCACCCTAACATGGGCAGCACTGCACTGTGTAGTCTTGCTAACTGCAGAGTCCTTGGTCCACTCTCAAAAGTCCCGTTCCTCACACTAGATTCCCGGTTCTGAGAACACCATGGGCCTTCTCACTGATTCCCTCACACAGCCGTATGATGCTTGATCCTCACTGTACTATGTTGTTCCTGCACATACCTAAGGTGGACCCACCCAGGGTACAGGCAACAGGAGAGCTCTGACCGAGCCGTGCTACCAGGACCATCTCAAAACATTTACAGGATGCCAAAACACAACTTCAGCTTAGGTGCTACTTCCCCACATCTGCTTTAGGGCACTGGTGTAGCACATGGTCAGCTCCCATTGTCTCCTGACATTGAGTCTCAGTCAACTGCAAAAGAAGAATGCATTGAGGGTACTGAACGCCTTTGTCCCCCTTTAGTAGGTTGTCTAAATAGGATGGACACATGGACAAACAAGAACAAGAAAATAGATGGGGCCTAGCCTGCAGAGCCACAAAGGACAGCCTAGGGGAGGGAAGGAACTCATGTTCCCACCACTCCCCTCCCACCATGGCCTGACATGAAAAAAGCAGGGCCTCTGGAGCAGAGGCAGCAGATATAGTGAGTTGGGTCAGGCAGTGAGGGTGACAGGAAATGTGCCCCTCTCAGGGAATTGGGTCTGTACTTCTGCCCTGATGTGATATCCAGTCTGGGCACTTGCCTTGTTCTTCCTTTTTCCAGCCACATGCAGTGGAGCTTGCACTTTCTCCCTTATAGCAGATGGGTCCCTGAAATTTGATGGTGATATCTGCTTGCTTCTGTTCTAACCTCACAGAAATGGGTTCTATCTGGGCTGTGATGTTCTTTTTCAACCTCTTGGAAACTACTTTGTACCTACTTCCCTCACGTTGACTGGGAAATGGCTGTCACTGCTGGCTGCTGTGTGCTGAACCCACAAATATAGAACCCAGGTTTGATCACGAGCAATTGCCCAGGAGGAGAATTCTACAACTCCACTAACTTCCTTACAATGTAAGTTGGATCTACATTTGCAGTATCACCTGAGAAAAGTGGATGTAACAATAGGACAGACCAAGAGCCCCATCTCTGGCTTGTAGAAGACAACTTGCACAAGCTGAAGACTGAAGGGCTTGTGAAACAAAAACCTGGGAGCAGACTTGGTTTCAGGAACAGCTCAGCTGTTAGACTGACTGACAGTCCTGCCCTCCTTCTTTCCCTTGGCTTCTTGGACTCTTTGACACAGCCTTGCAGTATGCCTACACACAGCTGCAAATCAGTGTCCCAGTCAGAGGGTCCTAGTTTAATGTCCCAGAAGGTGAAACAACCATGCCCAAAATAACACCAGAAAAGGGCCAGGGAGGATTCTGATTTGCTGGGCTTGTGCCATCCACAAGCTCTAAACCAATCATTGGTAGTTAGGGAAAAGGATATTGTGGTTGTGCAGGCAGAATCAGAACTTCTCTCCATGGAGTTACTGTAACCACCACCAAGTTTATGCCTGAACATAGGGGCAGGTTTGGTGTGCAGAGTAAGTGTGCTGATCATATGCACCCCATTGCCCTCACAGGCTCATAGAGGTTTTTTGAGAGATTGCCTGTGCATACCACTCAGCAAAGTGGGAAGACAGACAGTAATCCTGATTATAAGCCATCTTCAACTGCATATTTAGGCATGGCCTAAGACATAATGCAAGGAATGTGTCTGGTCACCAGGACTATCTCTCTTTCTTCAAGCAGACTTGCATGTCACAATACCTGATCTAGCTTGTTGACTTTCTCCTATGGAGATTCTTCCAAAACCGTCCTTTCTAATATGCCAATTGTTTCTGAGAGTGAGATGTGTTTCCCAAATAACCACTCAAATTCTCTCCGTTGTCTATGAGGCACTGCAGGTTCATGAGGAAAATACGGTGAGCCCTTCAACAGAGATTAGTCTCATGAGCACTGACCTTGGCTGTGAGGCTCAAAGAAGGAGGCGATAATGCTCCTAACAGCTCTGGTGCTTCCTCTATCATGTAAGGATTCTTCCCTCACTTCCCTCAGATCCCAGCATTAAACGCTGAGATTTGTCCACTTTTCCCAATGCCTGGGCCCATACTGGAATAATTTTTCCTACTTTTCAGTGGTGTTAAGAAAGCCAATTGCCCCAGCAAAATTGACCCAATATTGGCAAGGCTCTGTGGATTGCAAATCACCTTTTTACCTCTCTATTTTCTTGAATTGGGAGCACTAAGTTGCTAGGTCATGGTGCTGATTCTCTCCTCTTGTGAGGGCTTCACATTGTGTCTTCTGTGGCACTGGACAGGCATGGTGACACTGCCACAGTGCCACTGGAATTCTTACATTCTGACAACCATAGTTAAAATACATGAGTATCACAACATCAGCTGTGGTTCTCTGCATTTCAAATTCAGTTATAGTTCCCTTTGGGATCCTGAGGTTTCCAAGTTTATTTCTGGGTGTTTCTGTAGGAAACTTTTGCCAAATGTAGAATTTGCAGGAGGTGACAAAAGTTTTCCTTGTCCTCTACAAGAGCTCAGCAGACATGTGACAAAGAAATGATCAGGTTCTGACCAATCACTGGCTCTGGAGGATATTGGAAGCTTTCTGGGTCATTGGGATAATCAGTAGACTGAGGTCTGGGTTCATGACAAAGTACACTCTGTAGCATTGTGTGATCATGGCACTGGTTAACCCAGACACCAGAGTCAGTCATTGCTCAACCATCCCCACACATTGGTGGCTGTTCTCAGGACTCTGTGGCCCATAGGCTAGTCCTTGACATTAGTACCTGGAAAAAAGAAGTCACCCTCTGCACAGGCAATCTTCATTCTTCAGGTTTCTTGAAGATTTTGTGGATGCTAATGGGAGTTTTCTTGGGAAGTTTGGAACTTGCGTAATATCAGGGAAAATGCCTCAGAGTCCCTGCCCTTACAAAGCAATTACAGCATGTAATGAATGTGTCAAGAAGACGTACGAGTGTCTGGAAGAGGCAAAGTTGCCTCTGTGTGATAGCACAATGTCAAGGCACCCCAAGGATGTCCCACTGCTGAATGCAGACTGACTCTTCCACATAACATTACCCGAAGACTTTCTCCTACTCTTATTCCTCTTGTAATATCACAAGATATACTATTGTGTTCTCTAGTTTTCCATGTGATATTTTAAAAAAAACTAATGTAGCCAGATATTCTGAGTATGGTGTCACTTAATAGCTATATTCCTCTCAGCAAGCAACTTCATCTCCTACAACTTGGCTTCTCTCACCTCCATGATGGTAGCAAAACCAATTCTATCTAATTTGTGTGAAACTTGAGTGTGATGAATACTTCAAAACAATACTCAGCATAGCGTGGCAGGCACTCTGTGCAGACCCTGTGTTTCTGCCTTGGTTGGCTACATTTCTCCCATGTTGAGACTTCAGTGGTGTTATATAATCCTAAATTATCCTCTAGTCCCAGGAACTAGAGTATCTTTGTTGAACAACTTCTGAAAAGAATGGAATAAGAAGCCTGGATACTGTGGGTGTAATTTTCTTTATGCCATGCTAAGTAATTTACCTTTCAGAGTGAACAATAATACTGGGAATACTTCAGAACTTCTCATGCAGGCTTTTGTTACTGGCTATTTGTCTGGAAACCTTGGCTGAACTTCTCAATTAAAACAATTTAAGATGCTGCACAAAACATTAATAATCTTCTAGTGACATTATTCACAGGCCACAATGAAGATTTCCTCATGGGCCGAAAAGTCAATGAAGGTTGAAAATCAGGACTCAGAAATTTACTTTTGCTTTGATGGCATTTTCTCAATTAAGGTGACCAGAGTTCAGCAATTTGGGGCCTAAATATAAACATGGCCCATAGAGGTTTGTTAAAAAAGAGTGTCTACCTACCCTTAAAATCCCAACAGCTGGCATGCCTAAGGAAATGAGGGCAAGCAGACATACAAGTAAGGGTCTCCCCAGGGAGTTGTAAGGAACATTGCTACCTTGAGCTTTTGCTGTCAGGGTGGGCAAAGAAACTCCTCTGAGAACCAGAAGCAAGAGCTGTGTTTTCCCTCAGGGCCCAGAAAAGATTGATTTGACAAATGCTTAAGCGCAGACTGGAATTTAAGGTAGTCCTGGGTGGGAGTCATACAGGATTTTCATAAATAGCAATGGTGCCTTAAAGAACACTCCTATCATATCAGCTGCAAAATAATTTTGACAGATTATCATTCCCAGAAACATCACACACACACACACACACACACACACACTCATGATAGATGAAATATATTTTGAATGTAAAGGGTTTACACGACCAAATATATTCACATGTACAATGCACATTTATTAAATTTACATATATAGTCACTTATATGGGAAATGTGCAAAAATATATTTGTAAACTAATGAATATGCATACACATTTATCTATTTACATTTTGAGAATATTTAAGAGTTTATTTATTTATTTTTTGAGAGAAGGGAAGGGAGGGAGAAAGACAGGCAGAGGTATGTCAATTCGCGTTTGCCTCACATGGGTCCCCCTGCTGAGGACGCAGCCTGCAACTTTCGCACATGGCATGACGGAATCAAAACAGTGACCCTTTAGCTCTCAGGTCTGTGCTCAGTGCATGAAACCACACCAGCCCGGGCAATATGCATATACATAGTTATAAATGTGCACATATGCATATATAAATAAATAAATGTGCATACATAAGTTTTCATTTACAAAAAAGACAGCCAAGTACGAACTTGTTGAAAAAGAAATTGAGATGCTGGTATTCACAGAGGTAAAAAACGAACTAATTGTGTATAACAAGTTATAAGAAATTTCAAGAATGTTGCTGAAATATGAACAAAGGTACGGCTACATTCCATGATTGAGAGTGCATTGGGTGTTTGAAAATTACCATGTACAATATCCAGAGGTACACAGTATCATTGAAAATTAAAAATAAATTAAATGGGAAATCGGTGGGCTAGGACATCATACCCCACTCTAAAAGAATGCAGATTCAATCCCTGCCCAGGGCACACACACACCCTCTGCAAGGATTGCAGGTTCCATCACCAGTTGGGGCATGAAGGGGTGACAATTAATAAATTATTCTCCCTCACATCATTGTTTCTCTCTCTACCTAAAAGTAACCAGTATGAGTGTTGAGCTAGCCAGCAAAAGGGACAACAGCAATGAAGAAATACCACACCTGGAAGGCTCACTTAACAATACAATGCCTTTTGAGAGCATGCAGCTCAGGTGCCAAGGAGTCTGCACCAATGAAATCCAAAGTGCATCTCCTACAGAAGGACACCCAACCAGTTCTGGGAGTCCCAGAAGGTTTTAATACATAGGAACAAACACAAAGAGACAGACAAATATACAGAAAGAAAGAGTCCCCAAATAATAGAATGGAAGGAATCTCCAGAAAACCAGCAAAACAGCACACTGGTAAATTCAAATAGAAATAAGGATGCTCAACAGGAAGAAAACAGACATATAAACCATGAAAAAGAACATGGCACAGATAAAAAATAACATATCTAAAGTAAAGAATATACCAAAAGAATAATCAGTGGCTTGGATAAAGCAGAGGATCAAATCAGCAATCAAAAACTAGGTAGGGAAAGAGTAACTTCATCAGAGCAGCACAAAATGTAATATTTTATAGGCAAGAGGATGCTTGAAGGGATCTACGGGACAAGAAGAGAAGTAACAATATTCTCATGCCTGAGGTAATGGAAGGGGAAGAAAGGCAGCGAGGGATAGAATACCTGATTAAGAAATGATAACAGTGCCTGCCATGATGGAGGTGTAGCTAGAAACCCTGAGGTTCCTGGTACAACCAAGAGGACAACAACACATCTCAAATCAATGAGCAACCAGATGCCAGAAAATCCAACTGCATGGAGCTCTAGCCTTCAAGGAATTAAAGGAACAGTCAAACAGAAAGAAAACACATATAATTTCCATTATATAAAAAAATAATTTCCATTAGTTGGATTGTTTCCACTCCATTGACATGCAGTTATACTTCTGAGATCCAAAAGAGGGAAGGTCCAGGAATCCTCTCCCCATTTTGCCCAGTAAAAGCCAGCAGCAGCTATAGTGACTCTGCACTCTGGACCCATGTCCATAGATTAGATGCCCCATTTTTCTGTGAAATGCTTTTAGGTTTTCTCAGACTGTGGTTGTGTGTGAGTGTGTGTGTGTTCACAGGTGTTTTCTCTCAAGATACATAGTTGTATCTTGTCTTTTTCTGAATCCTTTTTAGAACTGTGGTATTTTAACATATCCATGGCTCACATAGGTGTTTCTCCCCGTGGTTTTTCTACACTACATGTTGCTCCATTTTTTTTGTTTGAATGTTTAAACCCTGTGGAAGTTATTTTGTGTCCATTAAGAGTGTGGGTGGAATTTAGTGACTCATCAGTTTTCCAGGAGCACAATGCAGTGTTAAGGGCATCCACCTTTTATGCGCCTCTTACTGACAGCTGGGTTAACAAGGTAGGGAACCAGGGCCTACAGGAAAGTAGTAGATCCTGGTTACAGTCTGGTGGAACAAATCCATTTGGCAGGCTGCAGGAGGGTCATGTCCACCCTGAAGAACTGCCCAGGCTGGGGGCACCCTGCTGCTGCCTGACATGTCCCTCATCAGCAACTGGAAAACAAGCCACCAGAAATCGCCATACCACTCTCTTCGCTTAGGCTGAGTGAAAGGCAACTGCCACATGGAGAAGACCCAATCCCCGTGAGGTGGGGCGGGTCTCCCTCCAACCAATCTCAGCAGGAATCCTACAGAGGCGCTCCACTCCTTGCCTTGCACTCTCAGAATCTTCTTACAACCCATGCGAGGGCAGGACCCTTATTTACCTCTGATTGATGGATACTGACCCCCAAGTGGTCTTATCCTGAGGAACATCGACCTCTGTGACATCACGCCTTCCAATTTCCTCAAGAGAAGCAGTTCTGAGGGAACCCCCCTCCAACAGGGGCAGTGCAGCAGGGTCTCCGTGAGACAGAGAGGAAAATGGGCTACTTTCCTGTGTGAAACCCTTAGCCCTCACCCTTCAAAGTCCAGCCTAATTATCCCAGGTAACTTCATGCTGAGGCTCAAAGCCCCATCCATCTTTATACAAGGAGGACAACCAAAATATTTTGCCCAGAAGAGTTCTGTATCTTCCAAGAGCTTAGACCCACAAACACCCTCAAACTCCACAACCCCCTGATCAAGGGCTGCCCTACCCACTAACAGCAAAGAAAATCCTAATTTCCCCATACTCAGACGCCCTAAATGCCTGTTTCTTGGGGACACAGGGTAAATGAACTAAAAGCCCACACTGAGGGGTCCCAAATCTACTCAGCCTCAGAGATCACAAAGCCTGTCCCCATAAGCACCCTACAAGCTCTCAGACTGAATGGCCCCAGATCTTGTCCTGAAGGACCTCAAGTCCTGAGGCATGACAGACTTGGAACTCCTAGGAAATGCTTCAGCCTCTCACATGTTTTATTTCACAGCCCCGGTTGAAATCCAGAAATCCTTTCCTAGTAAAGGTTCCTTTTCTATCAACATCACAGGACCTCTGTCAGGTTAGGGCGGTCTTTGCTCCAGAGGACAGACTTCCCCTTAGGGGAACATAATGGGGTTAGGGCGGGCACAGTGCACACAATGGTGGGGTGCTCTGTGTTGCCTGGCATATATGCCCCATCTAGTCCCTAGTCCCCTAGCTTGACCCCCATGTGCTTAATGAGTGAGAAACTGGTGAAAGTGGGTCCTGGGTTCCTATGTTGTTGTGAGGTCACAGGGGAGAATTCTCAGAGTGGTCTCAGGGACCAGGGATTGTACCAAGACAGAGAGGGCTAGTCACATTGATGCACCACCAATCAGCAGACACCAGACATGACAGGTGGAGACTCTGCATTTCTTTAGATTGAAAGAGGTTTGGGGATGAACAATGTTGCACATGGCAGGGCCTGCTAAGGCCAGAAAGGAGAAGGCAGAGTGTGCCTTCAGAGACCAGGGAGCTAACCAAGATGTACAAAGCTGGTATCCAAGCTAGCTGCCTTGGAATTGAGACAGCACCTGGCACCAGCACTGGTCCTGTCTGAGCATGTGCAGAGGCATGTTCTGGGGGCAGGGTAGCAGAAAGTATAATGAGACTAGAAATGCCAAGACAAGTGTAAGGCCACATGGGAGAAGACACATAGTTATCTCCTGCACAAACAGGCACTACCAGGAGGGACAGAGTGGGGGACACAGCAGCCACAGTGATATGCCAATATCTGGCCTGGAGTCAGCACTCTTGGTCTTTATGATGGGTTCACTGGCTGATTGAGAAAACAAGATTTGGGGTCACAGAACACAGCAGTGCAAACCTATGACAGGACACAGAGTTCCCTCCCTTAGGACCCAGGAAGACTACTCAGAGGTACAGTGCTGTTGAAAGAGCTGTGCCAATGTGGTCCCCAAAAGCGTATAATGGGATGTAGTTCTCTGAGCATGGGATGGAATACTCATGGGAATGATGGGACTCAGTCTTGCACAACAAAGCCAGTGAAACTGGAGCAGGCCTGGGGTCCTGAGGAAACATGTCCAGAAGTAGAGGGACAGTGAGCTTCCTCTTCACTGCACAGAGACCACCAGTCTCCTCAGACTACTCATTGCACTGCAAGGAGAAGGCCCTCTCTGGGTTCTCACTCACATTACTGAATTACTGATGAACTGCAATATGTTCTCCTTGGTGAAGATGTTTTGAAGGACATTTCCAATCACTTCCTCAGGGAAAAGTGGAACCTGAAGGAAAAGTGGGAGTAAATCCAGTAGAGGCACATGAAATATTCTTGCCATTGGCACTGATGCTTTTGTATTGGAGGGGGATTGGGGGGCAGGGGTGCATGAGCAGTGATGCCTAATAAACATGATGGGTTACTGGGCTGGCTCTGGCTTAGGTAGCTCTATGTGCTTTCATCTCTCTTATGTGTGGACACAAACCTGGGTGAATTTTGCACCTTGTGTCAGAGTAGAGCTGGCACTTGCAATGCCAAGCTCATAGCGCCTTGTGTGCTGGGTCTTCCCTGACCCATTGGCATCAATTGGAATGGCTTTGTGGTGAACAATCCTCCTGGAAGCACTTCATTTTCAGGAAAATGCTTTTGTTTGTTACCCAGGTCTTCAATCCCCATCCAGCTTCCATGTGTCAACGCTGGCTCTACCAGATGGTCCTGATGAAGATAGACAGGATTCTGATGAAGAATGTATTCTGAGGAATAGTGAGGGCCCAGGGTATCAAGGGTTACCCTTCTGAGGTGGACCTGCATTATTTAGGTCAGGCTTCATCAGGGTGTGGCAAGGGAAGTCTTTGCTGTTCAACAAACAAAATACAATTCAGAGTAGTGTCAAAGAATGGGCTATACATGTAAATTTTGCAAATGTGTAACATAAACGTGCATACTCATACAAAAGTTAACATCACTAAATGTATCAAACATAAAAACATATGATACACATACCTCCTTCGGAATAGCTGTCATCATGAGGGAATATAGTTGGTCTGGGCAGCAAGCACTGCTGTAAGAATTGACTGCCACATGAAGGCAACAGGGCCATGTGGGGAAAATGATTGATCGTGGTAATTAAGGGAGTTCAGGCTGTGGACAGAGGTGGTAGTAGTTGATTTTTGTTTCAATTCCTTGTGTCAGGCCTGTCATCATCCCCTCTGGTTTTGAGAGTGAGTGCTAAATAGGGTGGTCTCCTTTCATGGGTGTGGGTTTGAAACACAGCTGAAGTCCAGGTGGTATCTTAACCTGATGGAAATGTTGATGCTGTGGTAAACACACTAGGGACTCTGTTCCAAGGAATTTCTGAGGCTGACCAGAATCTAACGATTTAAGTAGGTGGTGAAAAGTTATGAAATAATGGAGATGAGATGGTCATGGGGCTATGAACCTTTGCCAGAACAGTTAGAAGTAGGAAGTGAGATTGGAGTAAGGGTCTTATTACATAAATGGAATATGTGCAAGGACACAGGAACTTCATTTTACTTTTGTCCTGAAAGCCCAACTTATTGTTACAGATAGCTTGTGAACAGAGGGAAAAGCCCTGATAATGCTTTGTTGAAATTGTGTATTCGAATAATACTAGCTGATGCACACAAGAGAAGTATAGGCCTCAGTGATAGCTCGGAAAACGTTTTCCAGTCATCCTTGCATTGGCCATGGACTAGTCTCTGATTCAAAATTTTGTGTACCTAATTAGCATCTCCAGATTGGGAAAAATACCTATGGAAACACTGGTTTTTCATTATCTTGTAGTCAAATGTCCATGGTGGCCTTCAGAAAGGGAAACAGGGTGATTATATCCCAAGGACTGTTGACAAGAAAATATTACCCATGGACACAAATGCAGGTAATAGTAGGATTATGCTGATCATTGCCAACATACAGAAATATGTGGTTTGATGAATGAGACCACTCTATCTGTGGTAGTACATTCCAAGCCAAAGATCCAACCAGTCCAACTACAAGTCTCCTCCCCATGTTATAAAGACTTGAGGATTAGTGTCATTCCCTTTATTGTCTATGTACATTTTTGCCCAGAGTTGTCCCATATGTCATTGTCTTGTATCCCTATCTATCACTCTTATAGAGAAGAATGAAAGAAAACTTCCTGAAGACATTGTTTCTAATTGAATCCAGCATATATATAGGCACTCTTTTCCTCTTGTGGTATTCTTCCTCGTCATGTATTTCAAGACTGTTGAAGTGGTGATAAAAGACATACATGGGAAAATATGTAATACAACTTAAATAAGCACATGTGATTTTTTTTGGTATGTGACTCTTAGATTAAAGACGATGCCCAGGACACAAAGTAGTAATGAATGTAAGTTCAAGGAATTGTCTGGAAGAATAATTTTGCTGAGCAGATGTGGCACACAGCAGAGCCAGAAACAAGTACCCCTTCTGGAGAATCAAGTATCTCTGCAAAGCATTCCAGAAAAGATTTGGGTAGGAGCAAGTAATTTGAACACTACACTTCCTCTAACTCCTCTAGAACAGTGGATGAGTATAGCCTGGGTATGTGAAATGCTCTTCAGATCACCCTGTATTATGCTGGGTGGAACTCAGACTAAAGTTTGCACTGGAGATTTGGGAAAACGTTTTAAATTCTCTGAGCTCCAGAATGCTAATATGTAAAGTGAAATTAAGTACACATAGTTTGTACATGGTTTGAAAGTGTTGAGTTAAATTTAACACAATGGACACATGCAGTTGCCCAAGAAATGCACGTGTGATGATGATGTCACCTATGCAATCTAGGTTTTATATGCACAGGCCTTGGCTTCATGCCTTACTCACATCATGGACCCTCAATGGGTAGTGAAGAGTAAATGTTGGCAAGTAAAGCCAGACAATGGAGACATCTAGAACTTCAAATGCAATTGGCCATGTGCAAGCAGAGTGAGGTCTCAGACTCTATCAACCAAAATCTGACAGAGGAAAATACCAGAGAATGAGGAAAGAAGGAAGAAATTTTGATGGGAGGACACAGCATTTTCAGAACCAAAGGGAGACTAACACTCCAGATGCTACCAACTTTGTGCACCTGCTCTTCTCGAACTTAGAACAGAGGAGAAATGGTACTGTCATGTATAGGTATGAACTATGAGAAGGAAAGGGCCATGTGTACAAAGAAGTCATGAAGCCCCAGCATGATGACTACCTCTGTAAGTGGCCTTTGCAATAAATAAAATGGTATGTCTTGGTCAAGTAATTTCATGTAGTCATTTGGCTTGTAAATCATCCCTTCCCCCGGTGGAGAATTCCCTTCCACCCTGAGTAGAGAATGGGGGTTTTGTGATATGAGTTCCTGGTCTGTCTCTGAAGCTCTTCATGTGCAGAGACATGTCCTATACCTTTCCTATTGCCTGCTCCTCTCACCTGCAGATTGTGAGAACTGTCAGGATGACTTCATTGACAACTTTCCTGTGTATGGGCCCCCTGTGTTTATAAAAGACACTGCAGTAGACAATGGGCATCCCAAACGCTCAGCTCACACTGTGCCCCCTGGGTTGAGAGTCGGACCATCGGGCTTCCCTGATGATGGGCTTGGAGTGGGGAATTAGGCTTCTGACCTGCCGGTGGGTGTCTGGTTTGGCCCATTTGAGGATCAGGCCACAAAAGATGAAGAGCCATCCAGTAGCGGATACACTTTGTTGGTGAGAAGTGATTTTCTCTTACCCTGTTCTCTAGCTTCCCACATCATTTCTGAGGCTCAGTGAGTTCTCACCTTCCATACTACACATGGATGGGGACCATATGGCTAGCACTGTTTACTGTGAAGATTTTGTATGAGCATCGGTCTCCAGTTTAAGGGTTGAAAAAGCAGAAGAAAGGACAATGACGCGCAGACACAAAGGCATGGCTTCTCCCTTTGGAATGCTCTTGCTCTCCTTGGATAGACAGACATGAATGTGTAAATGACAGGCAAGTAAAACATCTTGTGGTCACAGGCAGCAGGTGAATCTCCATGCATGCTCAAAGGGCATTGATGTCTGTAGTGTGAAACAATTCTTAGAACAGTTACCACACCAACCTACAAATAACAAGAAAAAAGACTTTTAATTTCCTCTCTACCATACAGATCACCAAAGGGAGTAATTGTAATGAGAATGTGGTTGGAGAGGACAAATCCTGTACCAACTGAATGAGGTAAGTTCTCTAGGTATCCAGGTGCCAGGGGGGACTCTCACCCCCACTTGCCCATGTTTCTTTTCCTGTCATCATGCCTCCCTCAATAATCTTCCTCAATCCTCTCTCCTTCTTGGTTCTCAACACAGTACACTTTCAGATCAAGAGACCTATACAGTCAAGGAGATAAAACATAGCATATGTTCGGAATCTATAAACCCAGCATACCAAAGTTTGGACCCTAGGAAAAACATGCAGGGACTGAAAATCCCTGGAGACACTAGACTGCACTCTTATTGATACTGACTGTGTTCCAGGTTACACGAATGAGTTCACTGTTTGAAAAGACACACAACCTATATCCTTCTGCAGGACAACTGCAGACAGATATGAAGAGATTGCTTTTAGGAACACTTAAATGTAGTTTTCCAAATTTTTGACAAGTGCTCTGTGCCAATGCATCCCAGAATTAATTCTACCTGGAACTGTAGGCTGAGGCCTGCATATGAATTGTCATGGAAGACTTTCCTCAGAGGCTACCTATTAACTGTGCGAAGAGAGTGCAAACCATTATTGTTCTGTGTTCTTTCATTAAGACACAAAGAGACCCAAGTTTGTGTGGGAACCTGGTGGAGGCAAGTGAAAAGTGCTCTGCGTACCATGTGGGGGGATTGGAGAAAGGCATGTCAAGAGATGATGAACTTGAACTGGGTATCCAACGTTGTGAGCTAATCTAGAAACAGAGTGTAGATTAAGCTCCACGTCCTGTGTTGTGAAAGAAAAAATGATTAATGTATAGTGAAGGTAGAGCTCACTGAGTTTCACTGACAGTCTGGGAGGAGCTTAAGTCCACAACTGGGCTTCATAAAATGGTACTAGGGAGGATGAGCACCATATGCAGGTTGAGGAGATAGGCATTCATCCCACATTCTGACAGAGGCTCAGAAACTGAACATTAGGCAATATGAGAGTGTTGTGGCAATTGGGTGACATCATAGCCTGAGGATCTTAAGTGTCAGTGCAGAGATGCATGTGGTTGTGTCAGGTTCTCATTGCTGTGGTTTCTTTCCCTTCATTCTGCCTCAATCCCAGGTATGTGAACTGTGCCCATTATGAGGAATAGCAGAACCTGGTGGCCTTTCCATATCACGGGCAGATTTTCTACAGAACCTGCATGGATAGCAGGCTGGGTTGTGAGCTGCTGGTCTGGTACAGAGACGAGTATGCCCAGCAGCTGGGCAACAAGGGGGTTTATAAGGGGAAGGGAGAGCTTCCACCTGGAACAAGTGGGACACCACTGTGCTTATTCAAAGTGAGAAAGAAAAATATAGAGGCCTGTCCTTAGAAATTGTTGTTTACTAATGCTGAAGTAGAGTAAAATCTGCTATAAAGTAAGTTTTTCATTCAGATTCTTCATAATTCAAGGGCCCAGCCCATATACCTTTCATCGCTAGGAACAGCATTTACATTTTAAATTTGTTCCAAGTTTTCAAGCGCAGCATGCATAAATATTCCAATGCATATAGCACTGAAATGCTTTTTGGCCCTGTGAGCAAAGTTATAAGCGATAACCAGCTTTGTGCACAAAGCATTTTTCTGAACATTTTCCTGCTGTTTCTTTTTAATATCTTTTATCTATTTAAATGAACTTTGTATATGCATATGCTCTTAGTCATCATTTTGCTTAGTTGTGCATTGAATTGCTAATAAGCAAAAGAGGTGCTGGAGTACACTTGAGCCCCTCTCAGATCAAGGAGGGATAACCAGCTACAAGTGCTTGTGTGGTCCTAATATTACACAGAGATTAGTGCTTGGAGCAAACCAATCCTGGATAAGTGGGTAGATATCACTGTGAGTGCAGGCTGGGGTGGGGGCAGTTCAGTGTGTCAGATGGCAGGAGAGGCCTCTCACAGGACTTAACATTTACCATGTTACCTGTGGGCAAAGGATTTGTGACAGTGGTGCTGGTTAGTTCATGAGTGATATGAGTTGGTGCATCAGGATGGCGGAGGCCACTCACATGATAGTCTGGACACAGATAGTAGGAATATTGGTCAGATAGATGCCTAGTAGATGGAAAATGTACTGCCTATGCTATAACCTTAGACACTGGAAGCTTTTCTCAGTGAGATGAGACAAGTGTGCAGGCTTCAGGTGCAGAGTGGTGTGTATCTTAATTGCTACTATTTGAAAAGTAAATATCAGTGCGGAATGCTCTCAGAGATTAACTTGTCTCCAAAAGGAAGAGTATGACTGTATGGTTGGAGGAGTGTGAGAGTCAGCAGGGTGAGAAGCATGTTCGGAGAAATGTTTAGACACCAGTATAAATACTGTTTGCAATGGCCTCACAGGGAATCATTCATTCACAATGAATGAAATCCGGTGTGTACACTTGGAGAGGCATTTGCCAGAGTGCATAATTTTATTTTCTGATTTTATAAAAAAGAGAAACCAGATCCCCCTTTCTCTTTGAACCTCTAGTTACTCTCTTTAACACTACCTAGAAAATACCTATGCACCGCAAAGGTCACTGCAATTCCAACCATAGTGTTTTTCAAGTGGATGTTGGTCATACTAGAAGGTCCATATCCTGGGAATGTGGTAGAAAACACAATTAATGTGGGCTTTGTGCATCCCTGAAGATGATGCAGTGTATGGAAATGAAAAGGAAAGTAGACTGTGATGGAACACTTTGTGGTACACACAGCCTGCATTGTCACCACAATGAAAATGATTCCTAGGGCTGTTCCTCCATTCAGTAGACAAAGCATGTGGTCCTGGCAGGCTTGTCAGTATGTACACTGACCACAAATTTCTCTTTCAGTACCACCAAAATGAGAGATGCACCCCTGTCCATCCTCCCCTCGAGCATTCTCCAGAAAAAAATTGCTCTGCCAACGGGTGAACCGCAGTCACCCCTCTGAGATTGCCAGGGGAACATCTGCAAGGCAACACCTCCAGTCAGTGGAACCCTGCTCAGAGCATTAGAATGAGCACCAAAAAGATAGTGATACACAGATCTGGAATGACGAGGATGAAGGTCAAGAGGTGGAGAAAGGGACCCAATCCTTGGTTAAAAGGATCAGACAGAGAGGATGTTCCAGGGCCTTGTGGACAACACCCACAAAACCCAAGGGGATCTCTAATGAGGGATTGAAAATTCTGGAGGGAAATCTGAACTCACTGTAGAAAGTGCATCAAGGAGATTCAGGAGTATGTTTTGTGAGGGGAGGAGTGCCTAGAAGTGTAAAAATCAGTTATGGAGAATGTGGGCAAGGTTTCAATGATGGGTCACCATTGGAGAGACTCCAGAATAGACATTCAGGGGACAGGACCTATGCTTGCGGGGATTGTGGATGAGCTTTGCAGGTATGTCAGATGTCATCACCCTCCAGAGGACTCATTCAAGGGAGGAAACCTATGGTTGCAAATACTCTGGTACAGGCTACTCAGACAAATCACCTCCAGTAGGACACAAGAGGACACAATCATGGAAGAATCCCTATGTTTTCCCAGAGAGCAGGCAACATTTTACAGTGAAGGCTTATCTCAACCCACACAAGTGGACCCATGCAGCGGAAAAACACTATGTGTGCATTCAATGTAGGGACTGTTGCTCATTGAAGTCAGGTCTCACCTTACTCCACAAGACAGACATAGGGCAGAAGCACTACACTTGTGGGGACTCTAGGCAAGGCTTTGCACAGAAGCCATACATCATGAGACACTAAAAGGGACACTCAGAGAAGGGAGCCCAATTTTTCATGAAGCTTGATTAGTGATTAGCATTCAGTAGCCCCTCACATTTCACAATACAAATGTGTCCCACACACGAGATGCCCCAGGTCATACCAGAGTTCAGATGAAGTGAGATGGCCCCTTACTCTCCCCAAGAGGAGAATCAGTACACAATTACCCTGTTAAACAAACCCTCCACACCCATGAAAAGACATGAGATAGACAAATATTTCCCTAATCACAATGGAAATATCAACACCAATGTAATTCAGGTTTTTCCACCCCAAGTTCTAATAACTGGAAGCCCAGATAGCACATTCACTCCATCATTGAAGAAACAGAGTTCTAGGAGGACCACAGAGAACCCATAAGGTCAGCCTCTGCTCCTGCACCTCCGCAAGGCCCCAGGTATGTAGCCAATCCTGTTAGATTACTGTCCAGGGAAAGGGAATGGATAAAGACTCGCCAGGAAAGGAAATTCCCTATTGTCCTGGGTATAGTGTATTTTTCTATTTATTGAGTACACCCAACCCTTACCCTGGATTCTCCTGCATTCTATCCTAGTAAGTTCAGGACTCTGAGCATCAGAGGTGAATGGCGAAAAGGGACTTGTGTGTGCACATAAAAACCAGCCAGGCTCCCTCTGGGCAACGGATCTGCCACATTCCTTGATAGCCTTCAGTTTCCTCATCTCATGTTTCCCAGCATCAGCACTCTGTCTCAGTCCTTACCATGTCTGAGTCTCCAAAACACTCCCCCCACAATTAAGTGACCCAAAACAAGATTCTCAACCTTTCTGGCACAGTCCTCTATTTGGGATCATGGGAAGGGTAACAGCAGCCTTTTACTTTGACATTGAAAATTGAGGCAGAACCTGGCATGAGTGGTCTGAGGCCACAAGTCGTCAGGCATAATGTTTCAGTGGTCAAGGTTTCCTGGTCTACAATGCTGGAAAAGGGAAGATATGGAGGGCAGAGAGGACTGGGTACAATTTTGGTCATTGAGCAGACACCTCTGCTTCCACCACATAGATTGGGCCACCCTGAGCAGGCTGCATGTGTTTGCACAATTCCCTTTGTGCAGGTCACCACACTGTGCCACTGAGCCTGGGAGCCTCCTATTATTCACAAGATACACTCACGTTGCAATAATTAAAACTTGTGGAAAATCCCATTTGCCCAGACTTGGCTGAGAAGTGAGCTTGGGTACAGTCTCTGCCCGAACTGTGCACACTACATCTACACAATGTGATTGTGAGCCATCACATAGCAGGTTCTGTAGTGAATTTTCCTTCTGGCTGAGCTTCATGGATTTTATTACTCCAGAAGCCACCTTGGGAATCTAAGTTGTTGCATTTTAAATCCCAGCTTTTTAATTGAAGTCCTGTTGGAACGAACACATAATATGAGCAGGGAAAATAAGCACATCCTTGGTCTATCCTGGCCAAAGATTCTGAGTTAATGTCCACAATGGCCCAGGGGCACAGGATAACCACGGGCGCAGTAGTTGAGTGACCAGCGAGACTGCAGATGGGGATGTGGTAAACACCTACCTCTGCATACTCCAGGATGACTACAGCTCAATGAAGCCAGATTTTTCTTAGAAATAGGCCTGATTTAAATACAAAGCCGATGCAAACAAAATCATTGAGTATCCATAACATATCCCGACCTAATGACGGCTAAGTGAGCCTGTCCAACACTGATTCTGCAGTGATGGAATCACAAATGCGGGACACCCAACTGCCATGAGTTGGAATGATGACCACTGTTTTCCTCTCCTGGGTCCAATCTTGGCAAGAGTGTCTACATAAACAAGTTAGATTTCCATAATATTTATCCACTGCTGCTTTCTGTTTTTTCTCTTCTATTGTTAAAGAATGTTGTGTTTCTTGAGTTTCTTCCCTTCCCTGAGCAGCCCCCATGAGAGAACACCAAAACTTTCATGGCACTTTGCCTTCAGGATGGGACATGGCAAAAGGGCAGAATTCTTCTATATCGCTGACAGAGGGGCCAGACCTGCAATACAATAGGGTGCCCCATCCACCCCTTCCACCACTACTGGTCCTGAAAACCTACTAACCTGCTGAGTGAATCAAGATGTGTAGAAAACTGTTCCCTCTCTCTCATTCCACAAAACACCTTCCTAATTTGGCTGTCAGTCACTAAGATGTTCCCCAAGTCCTCTTCCTGTCATTCCTGCCCTTGCACAGGCCTGCCTTAACACTACATGGTTGACCTGTACTGTGAAATTTGTGTTGGTTCCCAAAGCAGAATAACAATCAGGCTCTTGTGTGTCAGCCTTTCTTGCACAGTTTACAAGGTTCAAATGACCTTGTGCATGAAACTGAGGCATTTACATTCCTCTAACACACACCTGTCAGCAGTTGGCAACCCATATTCCTCAGGGGGTTGCAGCTCTTTCCAAGGAAAGAGCGAGCCTTCTATGTATGGGTTCCAAGTCTCTTGTCTCATGACAAGCAGCAGAGGGCACTCCCTGTGACAATTGGTTTCAGGCAACAGGAAGCAGTACCCCCAGCCAGCTCTTTACCCTGGCTTATGTGCGCATCCAGAGCCCCTGACATGAGATTATCACTGGCAGGGTTCCCCTGATATTGGTAGGAAAAGAAGGACAGAGAACCTGGGAGCACAGGGACAGGTGGATATGTGAGATATTGGATCGCCACATCCCCTTCTCTCATGGCCCTGACAGTTTCCTGCGAATGGGGACCAGGGTCCCCCCAGCTACACCCATGTCAGGAGAAGCCCTGTTTCTTGATAAGTGAAGATAGAGCATTGCTATTGTTACATTTATTGGATTCATTTTACTGCTTGTCACTTCATATGTAGTGCCAATGATGGATGTAAAAGGAACATATGACAGTTCATATTCCGCTGCTCATTTGCATTGCTGTGCTCCTTGTTAACAGTGGAGACATCATTTCTCATGCCCTCCATGTCTTCAGGTACCACCAGTATTCAAGTTGAAGCAATGGGTAAAGTCTTTTATGAGAACAATTACAAGGGTCATGGCTCACACCACTGGTTCCTCAGGAAAACAAGATACTTGTCAATAACTTGTCACCATCAGTCTACTCTTGTGTTGGTCTGAAACACATAGCCAGAGAGGAGGAGTCACTGTGTGATGTACTTAGTTTACATTTGTCCCAGATCCTGGGTCCAGACATGAGCCCATGGGAGTGGACTCCAGGAAATCAGAACACGCACCACACAATGAGAGCCATCAACTGGCATGTTTTTTTATGAACTCTTTGGGTTTTATATACTCTTTGGGGTAATAGTCTTTTTCACAATATCACTCTTGCCCCACAATGGACAGTTTAACTCATATGGTCATACTTCCAAGAGCCATGAAGCAGATTAACCACAGCACAAGTCCCTGCACAATACTTATGACTCCACTCACACCTGCCAGGCCCTAGAGACTAATCTTCACACGTGCAAAAAAATAGAGGTCATATGTATGGTCTTCTATTGAGGAGTTTTCCAAAGATGAATGCACAATATTTCAGAGATCGGTGTAGATCGTTGTTGGATGATCAGAATAGGGAGGGAGACTTCCATGCATGCTAATGGGAAGACTCAAATGAGAGATATGTAGGACAGGGAAGTCATGTTGCCATGTGGTGCACAGTCAAATCACCTGGCAGTCCTCATACCGGTATTTGGCCTTGTGAGAAATGGAGATGTGCTGTAGAGCCAGGTCAGGCCAGCAATGTATCAGGCATCTTTCACTTTCTCAGAAGTCACTGAATGTATCATGACTGGTCCTTCAATGCACAAGCATTAAGAATTACCTTGGGGCCACTTGAGGAAGAGAAGCTTCATGTTAGCCAGAGCCCATTAGTCCTCTGGCTAATAATGTAATTGGCCCTTGAGAAATGCCCTTATTGCACACCCTTAAATTTATTGCAACACAGGTATTCACAAAAAATATCAGGGGTCATTAACTGATTTTCAAGGACAATTTGTGACCCATAATGAATTCCCAGTGTCTTCTCAGTTTACAAAGACCTGGACTATCATGACATCTGCCACTCGCCTGGTCTATACCAAGTTCTAGAAAGTTCTCAGACTTCTGGAGTGCACCAGCATCTGTAAAGTTCTCAACAGCCATAGTTTTTTGTCTCCTCACAGTTTTCTTACACTGCTATGTCATACATCTTCAATGATCTCAAACAAACACTTGGATAGTCAGCATCATGTGCAGGGTGTTTGTACACCAGGTATACCCATGTATCTTCCCTATTCCCAAGCAACTGGTGGATATGCATCTTCTCGTTCATGATCATCTTTACTCTTTGAGTGTCCACAATATTTTGCTACACATGCAATAGTAAAACCTTTTCCATTGTATTAAACGCCTGATCCTTGCCAAGGTCTGTATGTTTCAAAAACTTTATGATTTTATGTAGCACCAGAAATATCTTCAAAATCTTGTATTCTTCCACACAGATTTAGATTCTACAACTCAACGTCTGCCAGTATATGCAGTACTTTGAAAAAGATGCAGTAACCCACCATCTTCTTTTGCTCAGATATAAGGTCTTGCTCACCACATGCAATGATCTCAACTGCCTGGCTATTCAGCATCTGCACTGCTCTCAGACACCTGGATTATGCCAGAATCTTGAGTCTTCTGAAGCCATGAAGGATCCTATCCTCTGCAGTGACCTCTGACACATGGGCTGTCCCATCAACAGCAATGTTCTCAATTATCATGACTATTCCAGTGTTTGCACTGTTCTCCAAAATCCAGGCTATTCCGTCATCTTCAGTGACCTCAATCACCTGAAGAAATCCAGCACTCTCTGAGAGTGAAATACAAAAGCCATCACCGCCACTGCAATGTTATCAAACCCAGGTGTATCACAGCAACTTCAGTGCTTGAATCCACAGACTATCCCAGCGTCTATTTCAGACTCTGTCATTTTTCACATCTCCTGCAATGTTCTCCGTGTTTGAACAATCCAGAGTCAGTAACATTCTACAGCTACATAACTGTGCCAGGACTTCAGCATTCAACACCAAGACTCTCCCAATGTCTTCTTGTTCAAAGTCTGGTCAATCACTACAAACGAAATCTCCCCTACTCACCACATTAAAGAGTTCAGCATTTGCAGTGTTTTCCAGCAACTGGATTATACTGGTGCTCTTTCTCAAATCATAGGTACCCTCCACTTGTCAGCAGTGTTCTCAAACTTCTGGAGGATAAAGAATCTTCAGTGTTGACAAACAGCTGGACAATTGCTACAACTGCAATGTTTCAAACACCTGGACTGCCCCAGCTTTGAAAATGCTTTAAAACACGAGGGCTATTTCAGCATGGGCTATTTTCTCCAGTACCTGTGCTATATCAGCATCTGTAGTGTTCTCAGCTGTGGATTATCTCAGCACCTTCAGCGTTTCCAGAACATAAGCATGACTCTGCAAGTACAAGGTCTCAAACATCCAATTAGACCAGTGTTGGCAGTTTCTTTTATCTCAGAATATGCAATGTTCTCCAACACTTTGCCTCTTGCAATCTGTTCAATTCTGTGAAACACATAGATTACACTGCATATGCCTTGATCTCAAACTAGAACAAAATTCCCAGTGCCTGCAATGTCTCAAAATCTTGGACTCTGACAGTCTCAAACTTGTCAAACATATGGGCAATCCAGCATCTTAAAGGAATTTAAACACATAAAATATTCCTAGCATCTTTGGTGTTCTCAAACACCAAATCAAATTTGATTGAGAAACACCTCTGCAGTGTTCTCAATTGCCTGGAATACCTCTGCTCATTTCTGTATTCAAATACCTGAATCCTCTCAAAGTCTGTGACCTGTGGGAACACCCGCATTATTCCAATATCTCCAGTGTTCTCAGATGCTTAGACGCTAACAGATTCTGCAGTGTTCTCAATCACATGGACCATTCCAAGCATGTCTCACAGTTCTGAGCCACTTGACACAGCAATTTTTGTTGTCAAATATTATGACTATCCCAGAGCCTGCAATGTTCTCACCCATGTTACCAACACATGGAATATCCAGCATGAGCAGTGTTTTTGTTCTCTTGCCAAGACCTGGACTCTTCCCAACATATGCCAAGTGCTGTAAATGAAGACTGTCTCAGCACTTGTAATGCTATCAAACACTGAAAATGTCTCTGTATCTGCAGTTATTCCATGCAGCTGGTCCAGAGATAGCATTATTGGAGATCACAGAGTCTTGGACATCTTTAACTTTTCAGTTACAACAAACACCTCATAGAAGCTGGAGTATCCCAGCTTCTGCAGTGTTTACAAAATCTGGGAGTATCCAACTTTTGCTTTGTTTCAAATGCCTATGCAGTTCCTCCATCTTTCATATTCCAAAAGACTCACAATAACCCAGTGCCTTCTGAGTTCTTGAACACATGAAATATACCTCTGTCTGTATCCTTCAAATACACCTGCACTTTTCATGACATTTTCTGTCTTCTCACACACCTCAATTATGCCACACCCTGCAGTAGAGCCTAGATTTGTACCATGTCGCTGCATCAACTGGATCTCCAACATCTGGGTGAACCCAATCCTAGCTATATTTTTCAACATCTGGAATACCTCAGCATCATCAGTGTTCTCAAACTCTTGAAATATACCAGCTTTGTCATGTCCTGAAACACTCGGACTACCCCAGGATCTTCAATGTTCTCACACACAGGTACTATTCTGAGCAACTACAGTTTTTTTTTTTCCAAAACAGTATCCTCTTCAGCATCTCCAGTGTTCTCAAACACCTGGGCTATTACAGCATCTGCTGTGCTCTCACTCACCTGTATTCTTCCAGCATCTGTAAAGATGTCAGAAGTCTGCAGTATCCACCAGCATCTGTAATGGCATCAGAGAGCTGTAGTAGCATAGCCATTCAGGGATATCAAACACCTGGTATATCCCAGTATCTGCATTGCTCTCCAGCTGCAGCTGTTTGACAGGGTGTATTCTTCTCAAACATCTAGTATTCCAGCAAATGAAATACTGTCAAATACACATAAGATTCCAATGTCTTCTCTCTTCTCAAACACCTGAACAATCTCTAGTAGTATCTGTAAGGTTGAAGAACATCTTTCCTAGAACAAGTACCAGCAATGTCCCAAAATCCCTGACTATTGCTCTACTCTTTAGTGTTCTAGGTACATGAAATATCCCAACCTAAACAGTGCCTCCAACAATTTGAGTATGCAAAAATGTTTTGGTTCTAAATTAAGTCATCTATCTCATCATTTGCTGTGTTCTCAAATACTTGAGTAATTCCATTGTCTGTACTGTTGTCAATATCTGATTGATTCCAGAATCTATGACATTCTCAATACCTGTGCTTTCCCATGGTCTTTAGAGTTTCCCAATACCTACACTATTGTAGTGTCCTCAATATTCTCAAACACCTGGACTTTGTCATCATCATCATTGATTTCCAACCCGGAGATTATCCCCCTTCTTCAATACTCTGAAACACATGAGCTATCCCAGATTCTGCAGTGTACTCTAAATACTGAGCTATAACACCAACAGCAATGTGTCAGGGGTCATCAGTATTCCAGCCTAGCAGTGTTCTCCAACACTTGGACTAATCTTTCAACTGTAATGTTCTCAAAAACCTGGACAACCCTAGCGCCTCAGTTGTCTAACCACGTGAAGCATCACAGTGACTGCAGTATTATCAAACACCAGCAGATCCCAGCATCTGCAATGATTGAAACACTGGACTATCCCAGGGTCTGTTCTAAAACCTAGTTATTCACATATCAGCAACGTTTAACACTGGACCATCACTTGTCTGAAGAGTTTTCAATCTGCTGGGTTTTCCCAGCACTGAAATACCTCAAATACCAAGGGCATCCCAGGGTCATTTTGCTCTCAGATATTTGTACAATAGCAAGAACTACAATCCTCAACCACTACTCATTACTTTGAGTAGTACAGTGTCTTAAATGTTAGGAAGCCACTGGTATCCCAAGTGTTTTGTGTTTTCAAATATCTGATCAATCTCTATGGCAGCATGTTTTGAAACACAAGGGGTGAGTCAGCATGTTCCGAGCTCTACAACTTGAATCAATATAGTCAGGAGCCTGAGTTATTCCAATGTTTTCCATATTTTGTAGCACCGGGACTATCCCAGCTTCTGCAGTGTCCTCACACACATGGACTACTTCCAAATTCTGCGATATTATCAAATAAATGGTCTATTCCAACCATCTCTCACTGTTGTAACTATGTGACTGTGCCTGAGGCAGCATCGTACTAAGAATTCTGTACTGTCCCAACTTCTACACGTTGTCAAATATCTGGTCTATTTACGATTCTGAAAAGTACTCAAGAACCTATATTATCTGCAGCTCTTTTGTGTTGTCAAGCACATGAACTATCACTGTGCCTGCAATGTTCCTTGCCCCTTGATTATTTCAGTGTCAAAAATATTCTCAAACCCGAGGTTGAATTCAGCATCTGCTGTGTTCTCAGACACCTGAATTATCCAAGCTTGTTCAGGGGTGTGGAATATCTGGACTCTCCCAGTGTCTGCAGAATTTTAAAAACATGGAGAATTTCAATGTCTATTTGTTCAACATATATCTGCAGTATGGAGTTGTCTGCAACCATGAAATCCACATTATTTCATCATCTTATGGGTTCTCAAAGACCAGAAGTTTACCACAGTAGTTAGGGATAAAAAATCCTGGGCTATATCCTGCCCGAGCAATGATTTCAAACCCCTTGGATCTTTGAGCTTCTTCTCAGCTCTAAACAACTGAAGTATCAACGCCTTTGCATCACTCTGAAAAACCAGCCATATGCTGGCAAATTTTGTTGTCAGACACCTGGAGTATACAAGCATCTGCAGCATTTCAACAGCTCTAACTTTCCCTGTGTTTGCAATGTACCCAAACACTGGATCTATCCCACAGTCCTCAGTGTTCTCAACCAAATGGAAGATCCAAGCTTCTGCAATGTTCTATAATACCTGGCCAATCCCACCCTCAGCACTGTTCTCAGAATTCTTATTATTGTACTGTTGGCTAAGTTCTCCAACACATGTGCTATTCCAGCATCTTTGGCATTTTCAAACACCAGGAACATGGCAGGAAAGTGCCTCAGTGATCTGAAGCCCAAGGATGATCTGGGCCACTGCCTTGGTACCAAAGGCCAGGACAATGCCAGTCTCTTCCATGTTGTAATTCCTGATCTATCCAGGAGATTCTCCTCAAACATCTGGATTAATGGCATAATTTGCAATGTGCTCAAACTCTTGGACAATCAGTGCATGTGGAAAATTCTCAAAGGACAGGTTTATACCTGTAATACAGTGTCTGTGGTCCAACACTATCACACATTCTTTGTGCTCCCCCAAAATCTGGACAAACCCAAAGACTTAAACTTTCTCAGACATAATGAATAATACAGAGTTCACAGTGTTTTTAGATATTTGGACTTTTCCTGTGTCTTTTTTTTTTATGATGCATGTGAACTGCCCTATGGTCAGCACTATTCCAAAATACCTGGAGTAACTGACACCTTCAATGTCTGCAACCACTGAATGACTGCAGAGACTTCAATGTTTCAAACATCTGGAGTATCCCCATAGCACAAATAACCACCTCATGGCCTTTCCAGCACCTGCAGTCTTTTATCATCACTGGCTTATTCCAGCACCCACAATGTCCTCATACATGAGGGTTGTACCACCTTTTTTAGTGTCCTCAAGACCGTATACTACCAATCATGTCCATGTTCTCTAACATCTAGCCTCCAACAGAGTCTGCATTGTTCTCATACTCCAATATTTTCCCAGTGTCTGCAATGTCCTCAAACACTTGGATTATCCCAGCATGTTCAAAGCGTGTTCTCTAACATCAGGGTTAGGCCACCATCTTTGCTCTTTTCAAACACTTGGACGACCCTAGCTTCTTCGTTGTCTAATACGTGGAATATGCCAGCATCAACACTGTTTCCAAATCCCTTGACAAAGGCAGCATTTAGAGAGTTCTCCATCACCTGCCTTATCCCTCATCTTCAGTGTCCTCTGTCATCCTTACAATGCTGGCATCTTCAGTAATCTAAAGCACTTGGGCTATCTATGTGACTCTAATATTATCACACTGTAGGATGATTCAAGCATCTTCAATACAACAGCATTTTGAGGGTTCCCCAATGCCTGGGCTACCCCATCATTTGCAGATCACATGCTGCTGGACCATTGCCAGAATATGCCAAGTTCTCTAACTCCAGAGTGATGTTAATATCTGAATTGTCTACAACACAGGGATTTTCACAATCTCCGCAGTGTTCACAAACACCGGGACAATTCCAGCATCCTCATTATTTAAAAACCCATGATTGATCACAGTGACTGCAAAATGTTCAGACACCTGGAGTATGCCAGCACATGAGCTGTTGTCAGACACCTGCAACATTCCTATCTTTGCAGTGTTCTCATATATCAGGACTATGTCAGCATCGAAATACTTCAAAATCCAAAACGACCTTTCCATTTGCGTGCTATCAAAAACCTGTTCTACAATATTGCCTGCAGTATTTTCCAACAGCTACACTCTGTCAGCATGTGTTATGTTCCCATTCACATGAACCTTGGAAATTCTTTTCACTATTCAGAAATCCTGATGTCCACCAGGGTGAGTGTATTCACAATAGCCTGGAATATAAACATGTGCTCTGTGGATTGCAAATCACTTTCTTTTTCCTGTCTGTTTTCTTGCATTGGGAGCTCCATGCTGCTGAGCCATGGGGATGATTCTCTCTTCTTGTGAGGGATTCACATTGTGTCTTCTGTGGCATTGGCTAGGCATGGTGACACAACTACAGTGCCACTGGAATTCTTGCATTCAGAAAATGATAGTTAAAAAACCATCAGTATCACAACATTGGCTGTGGTTCTCTGCACACTTCGAATTCAATTATAGTTCTCTTTGGGCATGTTTTCCTCAGGGTTCCAAGATATATTTCTGGGTCTTTCTGTAGGAAACTTTTGCCAAAAGTTGAATTTGCAGGAGGTGAGGAATGTTTGCCTTGTGCTCTCTAAGATCTCAGCAGACACGTGACACAGAAATAATCAGGTTCTGACCATTCACTGGCTCTGCATGATGTTGGAAGCTTTCTGAGTCATTGAGATAATCAATAGACTGAGGTCTGGGCTCATGGAAAATTACACTCACCAGGATTGGGTGATCATGGTACTGCTTATCCCAGACACAACAGTCAGTCATTGCTCAACCATCCCCACACACTGGTGGCTGCTGTGAGGTCTTTGTGGCCCACGGGCTGATCATTGACATTACTACCTGGAAAGGAGAAGTCACCATGTGCACAGGCAAGCTTCATTTTTCAGGTTTCTTGAAGGTTTTGTGGATGCTATTGGAAGTTTTCTTAGGCAGATTGTACCTTGTGTGATATCAGGGAAAATGTCTCAGAGTCCCTGCCCTTACTAAGTAATTACAGCATGTAATGAATGTGTCAAGAAGATGTACGAGTGTCTGGAAGAGGCAAAGTTGCCTCTGTGTGATAGCACAAAGGCAAGGCACCCCTCTAATGTCAAACTGCTGAATGCAGACTGAGACTTCCACATAACATCACCGATGATTTTTTCCTACTCTTATTCCTCTTGTCATCTCACAAGATATACTATTGTGTTCTCTAGTTTTACATGTGATTTTTTAAAAAACTAATGTATCCAGATATTCTGAGTATGATGTCACTTCCTAGCTATATTCCTCTCAGCAAGTAACTTAATCTTCTACATCTTGGTTTCTCTCACCTACATGATGGTAGCAAAACTAATTCTACCTAATTTGTATGACACTTGAGTGGGTTCAATACTTCAAAACAATACTCAGCATAGCGCTGGCGGGCTTTCTGAGCACACCCTGTGATTCTGACTTCGTTGGATACTTTTGACCCATGTGGCAACTGTGGTGTTGTCATATAATCCTAAATTATCCTCAAGTCCCAGGAACTAGTGGATCTTTGTTGAACACCTTCTGTAAAGAATAGGGTTACAAGCCTTGATACTGTGAGTGTAATTTTCTTTATGGCATACTAACTAATTTACCTTTCAGACAGTGTGAACAATAATAATGGGAATACATCAGAACTGCTCATGCAGGCTTTCATTACAGGCTCTCTGGTGAGACACCTTGGCTGAACTTCCCACTTAAAACAATTTAAGATGCTGGACAAAACATTAATAATCTTCTAGTAACGTCATTCAGGGCCACAGTGAAGATTTCCTCATGGGCCAAAAACTCAAAGAAGGTTGAAAATCAGGACTCAGAAGTTTACTTTTGCTTTGATGGCATTTGCTCAATGAAGTTCACCAGAGTTCTGCCATTTGGGACTAAAGGTACACATGGAACATAGAGTTTTGTTAAGAAAGAGTGTCTACCTGCAATGAAATCCCAACAGCTAGCATGTCTAAGGAGAGGATGGCATGGACATAAACATGTAAGGGCCCTCCCAGGGAGGTGTCAGAAACATTGCCACCTTGAACTTTTTACAGTGGATTGGCAAAGCATCTCCTCTGAGAACCAGAATCAAGAACTGTGTTTTCCATCAGGGCCCAGAAAAGATTCATTTGACAAATGCTTAAGCTCAGAGTGGAATTTAAAGTAGTCCTGGGTGGAGTCATTCAGGATTTTCAAAATAGCAATGGTGCCAGGAAGAACACTTCTAACATATCAACTGCAAAATAATTTTGACAGATTATCATTCCCAGAAACATCACACACACACACACAAACACACACACACACACACGATAGATGAAATATATTTTGAATGTAAAGGGAATACAAGGCAAAATATATTCACATGTAGAATGCATATTTTTTGAATTTACATAAGTAGTCACTCATATGTGAGATGTACCTAAATATATTTGTAAACTAATGAATATGCATACACATTTATCTATTTACATTTTGAGAATTTTTTTAAGATTTTATTTATTTATTTTTTGAGAGAGGGGAATGGAGGGAGAAAGACAGGGATAGGTACCTCAATTCACATTTTTCTCTCATGGGTCCCCCTGCTGAGAACGCAGCCTGCAACTCTTGCACATAGCATGACTGGGAATCCAACCAGTGACCCTTTAGCTCTCAGGTCTGTGCTCAATGCATGTAACCACACCAGCCAGGGCAATATGCATATATATAGATTTAAATGTACACATGTGTCCATACAAATAAATAAATACGCATACATATGTTTTCATTTACAAAAAAGACAGCCAGGTGAGAACCTGCAGAAAAAGAACTTGAGATACTGGAATTCACAAAGGAAAAATATGAACTAATTGTGTATAACAAGTTATAAGAAATGTGAAGAAAGTTGCTCAAATATGAACAAAGGTACAGCTACATTCCATGATTGAGAGTGCACTGGGTGTTTGAAAATTACCATGCACAATATCCAGAGTTACACAGTATGATGGAAAATTAAAAAAAATTTAAATGGGAGCTCAGTGGGTTGGGACATCATACCCCACTCTAAAAGAATGCAGTTTCAATCCCACCCCAGGGCACACACACTCCCTCAGAAGGGATTGCAGGTTCCATCAGCTATTGGGGCATGGAGGGGTGAAAATTAATCACCGATTCTCTCTCACATCATTGTTTCTCTCTCTACCTAACACCAACCAGCCTGAGTGTTGAGCTAGCCACAAATGGGACAATGACAATGAACAAAAACTACAACTGGAAGGCTCACTTAACAATACAAGGGCCATTCCAGAGCATGCAGCTCAGGTGGTAAGGGGACTGCGCCACTGAAATCCAAAGGGCATCTCCTAGAGAATGACACCCAACCAGTTCTGGGAGTCACAGCAGGTCTTTAATGCATAGGAACAAACACAAAGAGACAGAAAAAAAATACAGAAAGAAAGAGTCTCCAAATAATAGATTGGTGGGAATCTCCAGAGAACAAGCAAAAACAGCATACTGGTAAATTCCAATTAATGGAAATAAGGATGCTCAACAGGATGAAAAGAATACAAACCATAAAAAAGAACAAGTTACAAATAAAGAATAACATATCTAAAGTAAAGAATATACCGAAAGAATAATCAGTAGGTTGGATAAAGCAGAGGATCAATAGAGCAACCAAAAATCAGGAAGGGAAAGAGCAACTTCATCAGAACAGCACAAAATATAATATTTTATAGGAAGGAGGATACTTGAAGGGATCTATTGGGCAAGATGAAATGTAACAATATTCTCATGCCAGAGGTCATGGAAGGGGAAGAAAGAGAGCAAGGATTAGAATACCTGATTAAGAAATTATGACAGTGTCTGACCAAGATGGAGGCACAGGTAGAAACCCTGAGCTTCCTGGCACAACCAAAAGGAGGTTAACAACCCATCTCAAACCAATAAGCAAACACATTCCAGAACATCAAACTGCATGGAGCTCTATCCACCAAGGAATTAAACAATCAATCAAACAGAAAAAAAAAAGATATAATTTCCACTATGTAATAAATAATTTCCATTAGTTGGCTTGTTTTCAATCCATGGACATGCAGTTATACTTCTGAGGTCCAAAAGAGGCAGGGTCCAAAAATCCTCTCCCCATTTTACCGAGTGAAACCCAACAGCAGTTATAGTGACTCTGCTCTAGGGACCCATGTCCTTAGACTACATGCCCCATTTTCCTATAAAATGCTTGTAGGACTTTTCAGACTCTGTGTGAGCGTGTGTGTGGGTGGGTGTGTGTGTGTGAGCATTCACAGGTTTTTTTTTCCAAGATACTAACATAGTTGTATCTTGTCTTTTTCTGAATTCTTTTTAGAACTGTGGTATTTTAACATACCCATGGCTCACATAGGTACTTCTCCCTGGGAATTTTCTACACTACATACTCCTCCATTTTTTTTGTTTGAATGTTTAAACCCTGTGGAAGTTATTTTGTGTCCATTAAGAGTGTGGGTGGAATTTAGTGACTCATCAGTTTTCCAGGAGCACAATGCAGTGTTATCCACATCCTCTCTTTTATGGGCCTCTTAGTGACAGCAGTGTTCACAATGTAGGGCAACAGGACCTAGAGGAAAGTTGTAGATCCTGATCACAGTCTGGTGCAACAAAGCCATTTGGCAGGCTGCAGTTGGGCCACATCCACCCTGAAGACCTGCCCAGGCTCAGGGCACCCTGCTGATGCCTGGCAAGTCCCTCATCATCAACTGGAAAACAATCCCCCAGAAACCACCATGCCATGCTCTTGGCTGAGGCTGAGTGAAAAGCACTTGCCAGATGCAGAAGAAACAATCCCTGTGGGGTGCTGTGGGTCTTCCTAGGACCAGTCCCAGCACAAATCTGACAGAGGGTCCCCAGACCCTGCTCTGCAGTCTCATATTCTTCCTCCAGCCCACTGCTGGGCCTGGCCCCAGATCTAAGCACTGATTGTTGGCCCGTGACCACCACGTGGTCCTAACCTCAGGAACCTTGCCCTCTGTGACATCATGCCTTCTGAGTTCCTCAAAAGCAACAGTTCTCAGGGAATTCCCCTCCCAGAGAGGCAGCACAGCAGGGTCTCCGTAAGACAGAGAGGTAAATGGGATACTTTGCTGTGTGAAACCCTTAGCCATCGCTCTTCAAAGCCCACCCTAAGAGACCCCAGGTAACCTCATGTTGAGGCTCAAGGGTCCCACCTATCTGTTTACATGGAGGACACCAAAACACCTTGCCCAGGAAATCTCTGGATCTGCCAAGAGCTTAGATTCATAAACACTCTCAAACTCCACAACCCCCTCATCCCAGGCCAACCTACTCTCTAATATCAGAGAAAGTCCTAATTTCCCCATGCTCAGACACCCTAAATGCCTGTGTCCTGGGGACACAGGGTCAATGAACCAAAGCCCATACTGAGAGGCCCCAAATCTACTCAGCATCAGCGATCACAAAGCCTAGCCCTGTAAGCACCTTACAAAGCATTCAGACTGAATGACACCAGATGTTTTCCTGAAGGACCTCAAGTCCTGAGGCCTGACAAACTTCCAACTCCTAGGAAATGCTTCAGTCTCTCACGTGTTTTATTTCAGAGCCCTGGTTGAAGTCCAGAACCTGTTCCCTGATAAAGGTGCCTTTTCTCTCACCATGACAACCCTCCGCAAGGTCAGGGCAGTCTGTGCTCCAGAGGGCAGTCTTCCCCTAAGGCCAGCCTATTTGGGTTAGGGCAGGAACAGTGCACACCATGGTAGGCTGCTCTGTGTTGCCTGGTGGCTTATGCACCATCTATTCCCTAGTCCCCTAGCTTGGCCCCCATGTGCTTATGCAGTGTGAACCTGGTGAAAGTGGGACCTGGCTCCTGTGTTGTTGTGAGGTCACAGGGGAGAAGACCCAGGGTGGTCTCAGGGAACAGGGACTGTACCAAGAGGGACAGGGATGGTCACAGTGATGCATCAGCAATCAGTAGGCACCACACATGACAGGGGAAACATCTGACATTGTTTAGATTGCAGGAGGTGTGGGTGTTAACAGTGTTGCATGTGGCAGGGCCTACAGAGGCCAGATAGGAGAAGGCAGAGTGTGCCTTCAGAGACCAGGGAACTAACCAAGTAATACAAAGCTTGTAACCAAGCTAGCTGCCTTGGAATGCAGACAACACCTGGCAGCAGCACTGGTCCTGTCTGAGCATGTGCAGAGGCATGGTGTGGGGTCAGGGAGGCAGAAAGTATAATGGGACTAGAAATTTCAAGGCCAGTGTAAGGCCAACTAAGAGAAGACACACAGTGTTCTCCTGCACAAAGGTGTACTATGAGGAGGGACAGCTGGGGACAGAGCAGCCACAGTGATATGCAAATGTATGACCAGGGGTCATCGCTCTTGGTCCTAATGCTGGGTTCACTGACTGAGTGAGAGAAAAAGATTTGGGGTCACAGAACACTGTAGTACAAAGCTAAGAGGGGACACAGACTTGCCTCCCTTAGGAACCAGGAAGACTACTCAGAGGGACAGCGCTGTTGAAAGAGCACTGCCAATGTGGTGTCCACATGCATATATTGGGATGTATCTCACTGGGAAGGGGAAGGAATACTCATGGGAATGATGGGACTTAGTCTTGCACAACAGCATTCAAACTGGAGCAGTCCCAGGGTCCTAAGGAAACCCTGCCAGTAGTAGAGGAATAGTTAGCTTCGTCTTCATTGCACAGAGACCACCAGTGTCCTCAGACTTTCCTTGCACTGAGGAGGAGAAGTCCCTCTCTGGGTTCTCACTGACATTACTGAATTACTGACAAAATGTACTATGTTCTCCTTGGTGAAGATGTTTTGAAGGACATTTCCAATCACTTCCCAGGGGAAAAGTGGGACCCAATGGGAAACTGCGAGTAAATCCAGCACAGGAACATGAAATATACTTGCCATTGACACTTGCGCTTTTGTAATGGAGGGGGCTTTGGCGGGCAGGGGTGCAGGAGCAGTGATGTCTGATAAACAAGATGGGCTACTGGGCTGGCTCTGGCTTAGGTAGCTCTATGTGCTCTCCACTCTCTTATGTGTGGACACAAACTTGGGTGAATTTTGCCCCTTTTTCTCAGAGTAGAGCTCCATTGGCAATGCGGTGCTCACAGTGCACTGTTCACTGGGTCTTCATCGACCCATTGACATTAGTCGCTAAGGCTTTGTGGTGAATGATCCTCCATGAAGCACTTCACTTTCAGGAAAAAGCTTTTATTTGTTACTCAGGTCTCCAAGCCCCATCCAGCTTCCATGTGTCAACACTGGCTGTACCGGATGCTCCCGGTGCAGGACAGTCAGGCTTCTGATGAAGAATGTATTCTGAGGGAAGGTGAGGGTCTGGAGGATCCAGGGCTCCCCTTCTGACATGGACCTCCATTATTTAGGTCAGGCTGCATCTCAGGGGGTGTCAAAGGAATTCTTTGCTGCTGAACAAACAAAATACAATTCACAGAAGTGTCAAAGAATTGGCAATTCATGTAAATTTTGCAAATGTGTAAACTAAATGTGCATACACATACACAAGTTAACATCAGAATATGTATCAAACATAAAAATATATGATACACATACCTACTTTGCAATAGCTGTCATCAAGAGGGAACATTGATGGTCTGGGCATCAAGCACTGCTGTAAGAATTGAATGACACATGAAGGCCAAAGGGCCATGTGGGCAAAATGACTAATCATGGTAATTAAGGGAGTTCAGGCTGTGGGCAGAGGCGGTAGTAGTTGGTTTTTGTATCACTTCCTTGTGTCAGCCCTGTCATCATCCTCTCTGGTTGTATGAGTGAGTGCTAAATAGGGTGGTCTCCTATCTTGGGTATGGGTTTGAAACACAGCTGAAGTCTAGGTGGTATCTTAACCTGATGGAAATGTCGATGCTGCGGTAAAGACACTAGAGACTCTGTTCCGAGGAATTTCTGAGGCTGGCCAGAATCTAACGATTCAAGTTGGTGGTGAAAATGTAAGAAATAATGGAGATGAAATGGTCATGGGGTCATGAGCCTTGGCCAGGACAGTTGGAAGGAGGAAGTGAGATTGGAGAAAGGGTCTTATTACATAAATGGAGTATGTGCTAGGACACATGAACTTTATTATACTTTTGTCCTGAAAGCCCAATTTATTTTCAGAGATAGCTATGAACAGAGGGAAAAGCCCAGATAATGCTTTGTTGAAATACGTTATCCCAATGATGCTAGGTGATTTAGACAACAGAAACATAGGTTTTAGTGATAGCTAGGAAATCGTTTTCCAGTCATCCTTGCACTGGCCAGGGACTAGTCTCTGATTCAGAATTTTGTGTACCTAATGAGCATGTCCAGATTGGGGAAACACATACCTATCAAAACACTGATTTTTCATTATCTTGTAGTCAAACGTCCTGTGGTGGACTTCAGAAGGGGACACAGGGTGAGTATTTCCCAAAGTCTGTTGACAAGAAAATATTCCCCATGGAAACAAATTCAGGTAAGAGTAGGATTATGGTGATCATTGCCAACATACAGAAATATCTGGTTTTATGTATAAGACCATTGTATCTGTGGTAGTGCATTCCAACCCTAACCTCCAACTAGTCCAACGACAAGTGTCCTCCCCAAGTTATAAAGACTTGAGGATTAGTGTCATTCCCTTTATTGTCTATGTACATTTTTGCCAGGAGTTGTCCCATATCTCATTGTCTCATATCCCTAACTCTCACTCTTACAGAGAAGACTGAAAGAAAACTTCCTGAAGGCATGGGTTCTAGTTGAATCCAGCATACATATAGGCCCTCTTTTCTTTCTGTGGTATTCATCCTCCTCAGGTATTTCCAAGACCTATTGAAGTGGTGATTAAAGCCATACATGGGAAAGTATATAATATGAATTAAATAAGTACATGTAATTTTTTGGTATGTGACTCTTACATTAAAGGCAAAGCCCAGGGCACAGACTAGTAATGAATCTAAGCTCAAGGAATTGTCTGGAAGAATAATTTTCATGAGCAGATGTGGCTCATAGCAGAGCCAGAAACCACTGCCCACTTCTGGAGAAGCTACGACCTCTGCGGAGCACTCCAGGAAAGATCTGGATAAGAGTAAGTAATTGGAACACTATAGTTCCTCTATGTCCTCTAGAACAGTGGATGTGTATGTCCTGGGTATGTGGAATACTCTACACATCTCCCTGATTTTATGCGGAGTGGAACTCAGACTAAAGTTGGCACTGGAGATTTGGGCAAACCCTTTAAATTCTCTGAACTCTTGAATGCTAATATGTAAAGTGAAATTAAGAATATATTGCTCATACATGGATTGAACATTGAGTTAAGTTTAACACAATGGACACATGAAGTTGGCCTAGAAATGCATGTGTGATGATGATGTCAACAATGCAATCTAGGTGTTGTATGCACAGGCCCTGGCTTCATGCCTTATTCACATCATGGACCCTCAAAGACTAGTTCATGGAGAGTAAATGATGGCAATTAAAGCCAGACAATGGAGACATCTAGAAATTAAAATGGAATTAGCCATGTGCAAGCAGAGTGAGGTCTCGGTCTCTCTCAAGCAAAACTTGACAAAGAAAAATACCAGAGAATGAGGAATGAAGGAGGAAATTTTGATGGGAAGACACTGAGCATTTTCAGAACCAAAGAGAGACTAACACTCCAGATGCCACCAATCTTGTTCACCTGCTCTTTGCAAACTTCAAACGGTGGAGAAATGATACTGTCACAAAGAGGTATAACCTATGAGAAGGAAAGGGCCATGTGTACAAAGAAGTCATGGAGCCCCAGGATGATGACAACCTCTGTAAGTGGCCCTTGCACACAATAGTTTCGTATGTCTTGCTCTAGCGATTTCATGTAGCCATTTGGCCTGTAAATCATCCCTTCCCCAGTGGAGAATACCCTTCCACCCTGAGTAGAGAATGGGGCTTCTGTGATGTGAGTTACTAGGCTGTTTCTGAAGCTCTTCATGTGCAGAGACACGTCCTATGCCTTTCCTAATGACTACTTCTATCAACTGCAGATTGTGAGAACTGTCAGGACTGCTTCACTGACAACTGTTTTGTGCATGGGCCCACTGCATTAATAAAAGACAATGCAGTGCACAAGGGCCATCCCAATCGCTCATCTGTCACTGTGCCCCCTGGGTTGAGAATCGTACCATCTGGAATCCCTGATGCTGGGCTTGGAGTGTGGGATGAGGCATCTGACCTTCCAGAAGGTGTCAAGATTTGCAGTTTTGAGGGCCAGGTCATATAAAATGAAGAGGCATCTAGTAGTGGATACTCCTGGTTGGTGAGAAGTATTTTGCTCTTACTCTGTTCTCTGGCTTCCCATATCATTTCTGAGGCTTGGTGGCTTCTCACCTCCAATGCTACATATGGATGGCGACAATATGGATAGAAATGTTTACTGAGTGGATTTTGCATGAGCATTGGTCTCCTGTTTAAGGGTCAAAGCAGAAGTAAGGTGAAAGATGTGCAGACACCAAGGAGGGGATCCTCCCTGTGGGAGCTCTTGCTCTCCTTGGACAGATGAATATGGATGTGTAGATGACAAGCACGTAAAATATCTTGTGGTCACAGGCAGCAGGTGAATCCCCAGGCATGCTGAGAGGGCTTTGATGTCTGTAAAGTGAAACAATTCTTTGATCACTTACCTCCCCCATGTAAGAATAAAAAGAAAAAACCTTTAAGGTCCTCTCCACCATACAGATCACCAAAGGGAGTAATATATATGAATACATGGTTGGAGAGGACAAATCCTGTACCAACTGAATGAGGTAAGGTCTCTAGGTATCCAGGTGCCAGAGGGGACTCTCAACCCCACTTGCCCATTTTTCTTTTACTGTCATCATGTCTACATCAATAATCTTCCTCAATCCTCTCTCCCTCTTTGTTCTCAACACAGTACTCTTTCAGATCAAGAGACCTTTAGAGTCAAGGAGATAAAACATAGCATATGTCCTGAATCTGTAAAGCCCCATGCCAGACAAAGTTTGGACCCTAGGAAAAACCTGCAGGTACTGAGAATCCTTGGGGACACTAGACTGCAGTCTTATTGACATTGACTGTGTTCCAGGTTACACGAATGAGTTAACTGTTTGAAAAGACACCCAACATATATCCTTATGCAGGACTCACTGCAGACAGATATGAAGAGATTGCTTTTAGAAACAATTAACTGTAGTGTTTCAAATTTTGGAGAAGTGCTCAGTGCCAATGCATCCCAGCATTAATTCTACCTGGAAATGTAGTCTGATGCCTGCATAGGAATGCTCATGGACAGCTTTCCTCAGAGGCTACCTATTAACTGTGGGAAGAGAGTGCAAACCCTTATTGTGCAGTGTTGTTTCGCTAAGACACAGAGAGATCCAAGATACTTTGGGAACCTCTGGAGGCAAGTGAAAAGTACTCCGGGTACCATGTGGGGAGATTGGAGAAAGGCCTGTCAAGAGATGATAAACTTGAGCTGGGGATCCAACCTTGTGAGCTACTCTGGAAGCAGAGTGTAGATCAAGCTCCACGTTCTCTGTTGAGAAAGAAAATTTGATTAGCATATAGAGAAAGTGAATTTGATTAGCATATAGAACTCACTGGGTTTCACTGACAATCAGGGTGGAGCTTAAGCCCACAACAGGGCTTCAGAAAATGGTACCAGGGTGGATGAGCACCATACGCAGGTCTTGGAGACAGGCATTCATCTGACATTCCCACAGAGGCTCAGACACTGAACAGTAGGCTCCCTGGGACTGCTGTGGGAAGTGTGTGACATCAGAGCCTGAGGAACTTAAGTGTCAGTGAGGAGCTGCATGTGGTTGTGTCAGGTACTCATTGCTGTGGTTTCTTTCCCTTCATTCTGTCTCAATCCCAGGTATGTGAACTGTGCATGGTATGAGGAACAGCAGAAATGGTGGCCTTTCAATATCACAGAAGGATTTTCCACAGAACATTCCAGGACATCAGACTGGATTGTGGGCTGCTGGTCTGGTGCAGGGACCAGTATGCCCAGCAGCTGGGTATCAAGGGAGTTGGTAAGTGGAAGGGAGAGCTTCGACTTGGAACATTTGCAACACCACTGTGCTTCTTCAAAGTGAAAAAAAAAAATGATAGAGGCCTGTCCTTAGAAACTGTTGTGGAGTAATGCCGAATTAGAGTAAAATCCGCTATGAAGTGAGTAAGTTTTTCATTCAGATGCTTCATAATAATGTTCCAGCCAATATACCATTGATCCCTAGTATCCACATTTATATTTTAATTTTGTTCTAAGTTTTCAAACGATGCATGCATAAATATGCCAATGTATATAGCACTGAAAGGCTTTTTTGCCCTGTTAGGAATGTTACAAGCAATAACCAGCTTTTCCCACAAAGCACTTTTTTTCTGAACATTTCTTGCAGTTTCTTCTTAATACCTTTTATTTATGTAAATGAAATATGTATATCCATATGCTCTTAGTCATCATTTTTCTTAGTTGTGCTTTGAATTGCTAGTAAGCAAAACAGGTGCTGGGGTACACTTGAGCCACTCTCAGATGAAGGAGGGATAACCAGCTACACGTGCTTGTGTGTGGCTAATATTAAACAGAGATTAGTGCTTGAAGCAAACAAATCCAGGACAAGTGGGTAGATATCACTGTGAGTGCAGGCTGGGGTGGGTCAATTCAGTGTGTCAGATGGTCAGGAAATTCCTGTCCCAGGACTTAATATTTATCAAGTTACCTGTGGGCAAAGAATTTGTGACAGTGGGGCTGGTTAGTGTATGAGCGATATGGGGTGGTGTGTCAGGCTGTCTGGGGCCACTCATGTGTCAGTCTGGACACAGAGAGTAGGAATGCTTGTCAGATAGACACCTAGCAGTTGGAAAATGCACTGCCTATGCTTTAACATGAGACACTGGAAGCTTTTCTCAGAGTGATGTCACAAGTGTGCAGTCTTCATGTGCAGAGTGGGTTCTCTCTGTTTAAGATAGAGCATTGTTACTATTTGGAAAGTAAATATCAGTGGGGAACCCCTAAGAGATTACTCTCCAAAAAGGAGAGTATGGCTGTTTGGTTGGAGGAGTTTGAGAGTCAGCAGGGTGAGAAGCATGTTTGGAGAAATGTTTAGAGACCGATATAAATATTGTTTGCAATGGCCTCATAAGGAATTATTCATACTCAGGGAATGAAATCCGTTGTGGACACTTGGTGAGGGGGTTTCCTGAGTGTATAATTTTATTTTATGATTTTGGAAAAAGAATCCAGAGACCCATTTCTCTTGGGATGTCTAGTTACTCTCTTTAACACTACCTAGAAAATACATATGCACCGCAAAAGTCAGTGCAGTTGCATCCATAGAGTTTGTCAAGTGGAGTCTAGTGGTCCTAGAAATTCCCGAACCTGGGAACTTGGTAGAAAGGACAATTAATGTGGGCTTTGTGCATCCCTGAAGATGATGCAGTGCATGGGAATGAAAAGGAAAGTAGACTGTGAAGGAACACTTTGTGGGACACCCAGCCTGCATTGTCACCACAATGAGAATGATTCCTTGGGCTGTTCCTCCACTCAGGAGACAAAGCATGTGATCCTGGCAGGCTTGTCAGCATGTGCTCAGAACACAAATTTCTGTTTCGATACAACCAAAACAAGAGATTCACCCCTGTTCATACTGCCCTCATGCCTTTTCCAGAAAGTAATTGCTCTGCCAACATGTGAACCATAATCACCCCTCTCAGATTGCCCGGGGAACATCTGCAAGGAAACACCTCCAATCACTGGAACCTGTATCAAGGGATCAGAGTCAGCAGCAACAATATGTTGATACACAGAGCTGGAATGACGTCAATGAATGTCAAGAGGTAGAAAAAAGGACCTGATCCTTGCTTAAAAGGATCACACAGAGGGGACGCTCCAGGCCCTTGTCAACAACACCCACTGAACCCAAGGGGAGCTCTAGTGAGGGTGGGAGAATTCTGGAGGGAAAGCTGAACACACTGCAGAAAGTGCATCAAGAGGATTCAGGAGCAAGCTTTGTGAAGGTAGGTGTGCCTAGAAGTGTAAAAATCAGATGTGGAGGATGTGGGCAAGGCTTCAATGATGGGTCAAAGTTGAAGAGACCCCAGAATACTCACTCAGAGGATAGGGCCTATGCTTCAATGGAGTGTGGATGGAGCTTTACAGGGATGTCAGGTGTCATCACACTCTAGAGGGCTGATTCAAGGGAGGAAACCTATGGTTGCAAATACTGTGGGATGGGATACACAGAAAAATCAGCTCTGGGAGGACACAATCAAGGAAGAATCCCTATGTTTTCCCAGACTGCAGACAACACTGTACAGACCAATCTCAACACACACAAGAGGACATATGCCCGGGCGAAAATCTGTATGTGCTTTCAAAGCAGGCACTGTTTCTCATTGAAGTCAGATCTCACTTTACACCACTAGACACACACTGGGCAGTAGCGCTACACTTTTGGGGATTCTTGGCAAGGCTTTGCACAGATGTCATAAATCACGAGACACTAGGAGACACTCAGGGAAGGTAGCCCAATTTTTAAAGGCGGTGGATTAGTGATTAGCATTCAGTAGCCCCTCTCATGTCACAATACAAACATATCCTACACACGTGATACGCCGGTCAGAGCAGTGTTCAGATGAAGTGAGGCGGCCCCTTCCTCTCCCCAAGTGTGTCCTCAGTAGACAAGTCCCCTGTTAAACAAATCCTCCAAACCCATGAAAAGACATCGGATAGACAAATAGTTCCCTAACTGCAGCAGAAATATCAACACCAATGTACTTCAGGCTTTTTCCACCCTGTGTTCTAATAAATTACATTGCAATGCTAAGTGGAAGCCCAGATACCACATTCACTTAATCACTGAAGAAACAGAGTTCCAGGAGGACCACAGAGAACCCATAGGCTCCACCACTGCTCCTGAACTTTG